>JASANE010013666.1:0-177875 GCA_030248225.1 Trileptium ribeirensis | reverse complement strand
AAGACGAAAGTATACGTATAAATCAATGTTTTGTGATAGGCTGCACTAACGTAGGAAAATATGATAAAAGGTATATTCATGGAGCTATTTCTTTCTACCATTGCTTTTGAGCAAATTTGGACGTTCGTTTAATCTGAAAAGGTAAATTTGACAGGTCAAGCACATAGTCAACGTCATCATGACACAACTACTTTTATGGTAAAGTCATTGGTGAATATTCAGGTTGAAAATGTCATCATATTTTAACGATTTCGACTTATTGGTTTAGAAAATAGCCAATTTAACTTTATATTTTACAGACAAGGTTTGCGTCACTGCTGAGAAAAATTCGGTGAAAATTATCATGGATATAATGATAATAATATGTCGCTACCTATGTACTTAATACAACACGAAAAGAAGATCCACTGTGAGCTAAATCAGCAACCACTAACAATCTATAATGTCCCACACTAATTAATTTAAAAACATATTTCACAAAAAGCAAATAAAACGATGCATGCACTGTTCCACAATATTATTACTTCACAAAATTTTTACTTACCCGTGAAATCATTAAAACCGTGCGCGATTTTGATTCTATTCTTAATGTCATGAATCACACCACAGCTGCTTAATACCGTATGAAATCGGTTCCGTCTAGGTGTAGGTGGGATAAAGATACTAAACAAATATTCTTTCACTTATGTACTGGCCAAAAATTGGTTCAATAAATTTTGGATTTTCGCTGTGTGAGACTCGGCGTCATATATTCGCTGCTGAGAAACATGCGAATACCGAGATCCGCCAAAAGTCAAAATTTAATTAAGAAAAACAAAAAAATTAAAATCTCGTAGGTAATCGGTTTGTTACGGATGTGTCTGGGGGCCCGCTGGCGCACACCTTGGAGCAAGCCATCTTGCCAAATATACTGACCTTTTAACCCATTAAAGCCCGAATTAATTTGTGTATCGTGCAATACTAGACAAACGCTTGCCGGAGCACGGATCGAACCCCGGATGTACGGGTACGTGCGACGTGCGCAGACCACTAAGCTATATAAGAGGTGTTTTCTCGTTTCCCTAAGAAACCTCGCAAAAGGGACTAATAATGTACTAAAAGGCACATGCAAACGCAGATCATACGTCAACCTGAGTGAATACAACACCGAACAGCTCTCGGTGGCGTTTTTTGATATCAATCGCCATTAATGGGCTAACCAGGGCTATTTATTCAATATATTAAATTTTGTTACACTGACCAGTATAACTGGTTGTGTTACTATTATGAGTATATAGTGAATACCTGAGTGAATACAACACCGAACAGCTCTCGGTGGCGTTTTTTGATATCAATCGCCATTAATGGGCTAACCAGGGCTATTTATTCAATATATTAAATTTTGTTACACTGACCAGTATAACTGGTTGTGTTACTATTATGAGTATATAGTGTACTGTCTAATTTAACACTTCAAAATCTTGAGCCAAATTAGTCGAAACGTTCTGACAATTACATGAAGTGACCTTTAGCAGAAAATGGATCCTATTCGTATTCTGTTAAGAAAACAGGAGCTGTTCTAAATCATTATTTGACTAGCCAGGAATAGTTAAGACCTGTCCCATTCTGCTGGGGTTTAGAGTAGGGATAAGAACGGGCCAAATTTTTCGGCCCAGCCCCGCCTGCAGCTGCAAAATTTCGACCCGGCGCGTTGCAAATCGAGGTCGACCTGGCCCAGAGCTGCAAAATTTCGATCTGGCCTGGCCCGTTTATAATCGGGAGTGGGCAAGCTAAACCTAAAGGATACAGTCGATACACGGTTAAAACGCATATATGAAACGAGCCCAACCATAAATTCTTAAAACGAATCCAAAATTATCGAAACAAATATTAAGCATTCGGTGTTTAACTGAGGTAAGAGCGAACCAAAATTTTTCGGCCTGACCTGGCCCATTGGAGATCGTGGCTGACACGGGCCGGATATGCGACACTTCTGGCGGCCCGTTCATAATTTCGACCGACCCGCGGGTGGAAATTCTCACCTCTACTTTGCTTAATTGTACGCGGAATATTTTGGTGAATTTTGCTACACTAATTTTTATATATTATGTATGCAGTCCTTAAAATCAGTTTTTTGTTTTTACCTATTTAAATTTTCATTTAACACGAAACATATTGGTCTCTTGCACAGTACATCTGCTGCGAGTATGTCATATAACTTATTCTACTGTACTCTGTATACGCATACCACGTAAGGACATATATATTGAATAAAAATTTGAGCCAAAATAACAAAAAACTAATTGTTACACTTTATGAAAGCGTCAGGTCAGGTTTGGTTCTGAAACTTAACGTTTTTAAGCTCTCACTTCCTAATCAGGCCGGCTTTTGGAGAAGTAGGACTTCCAAAGGTAGGCCATCTCAAATCAAATGAATTGTAAACGTTTAAGCCAATCGGTCATGTAAATGGTATATTATAATAGATACTATCAAATAACTGTATTCAATTCATGCAATTCAACATGCAGAGCAGAATACACTACGTATATCCTCATGAAACATATTAGCTACATTAGCCGCCTTATCTGTTCGGTCTAACCGCTGAATTCTTGAATTAAGCACTACAAGCTCAGACTCAGTTAAACAATTCACAATTGTCCGCTGTTTCATTTGCTAACAGTGAGCATTAACATGATAGTCAAATGATAAATTCTTTATTAACCCTTTAAAGCATGAATTAATCTGTATATTATTCCGTGTTTGGCAAAGACGAACCGGTAGCAGGAATAGAATCAGGACTGCACGATTATGAGCGGCTTACACAAACCACTGAGCTTTTTATAAGTTGTTGCTCGGATCCTTAAAGAACCTGACAAATCGATCGAATAATAACAGACCAGAAACCTATATACGTCACACGACAAACTCAGTTAATACCGCAACGTGTCGCAGTGTACACTGATGCAACGCACGGCAGACCATAGATGGCATATATAGCATGTTATTGTATGATTATTTATTTAGCACTAACAAACTTTTACACGAAAAAACAGAACAGCTAGCAGTTTAAATATTATATAATTTTTGAAAATGCTATTCGACATAAGCAGCGTAGTTCGAATTTGGAAATCCGCATTACTTTGCATTTCAATTGAAGTAAAAGTGTTGTGAAGTAGCATAAATGCCTAGTCAAATTTGCAGTCCATCGTAACAAGCTAAGAACTCCAAAAGTTTGACTCTGGCTGCGCAAATGCTTATGACACATATAGTCGCATAAATGCCGCATGATGTCTTAGGATTCAATTTTCATGCTAAAAACTATGACTTTGCAAAAAGGCACTTCCGATGAGTCCTGTGCTCTTCCCATTTTGTAGCAGCGGCTACTAATGGATTACGACAGAATAGAGTGTCGGGAGTTCAGTGGCGAATCTAGGATTGCACAATGGAGGATTCGTGTCGGCGCACCCATCCCCCACCCCAGAAAGGCTGTACCCCTCCCTCATCCCGCCACATCCCGCCCCTGTGCCTAAGTTTTGGCAAAAACTATAGAAAATTGCCAAAAACTGGAAAAAGTTTGCCAAAAATTGGGAGAAAGTTTGTATAAATGGGTGGGAGGGGGTTGAGTGGCCAAAATTAAGAAATTTCCCCGAAAAAAAGCCCTAAAATTTCCAAAATTGATACCCCTGGATTTGCCATTGCGGGTGTTGCAATGAATTTACGCCACTAATCCGTCCAAATGACTTAAATTGACTCATATAACTTTCGGATATTTTTTCGAATAACGATATTAGTTTGAAATATTAGTTGTTTCCTGGTGAATCTTATTTGATGTAGATTGTATCGCAGTCTGCTGGTGATTCTTATGCGACCAAATATGCTTACACGGTCTTGCGGACATGTCTAGCCTTTAAAGTTCGTTAAATAGAGAGTCTGACTTTTTACCGACTTAATCCTTGAGATTACTTATACGGCCGGTATCATGCACCGTTACAATTTTGAATCTGGGGGCACAAAACACTGCGATGGACCCAAAGCTGATTCCTAAACAATGGACTCGAAGCTGAATCCCAAATATAGACACCCGCCTCCTGGTCTCTGGTCGGTAAAATCAACAGTAACAGCAGAACCCTGTTACTGCTACTGCGATACGCGTACGAAAAAGCGAACAAGTGTGCGTATGTGCAGTTAGAAAATCCAATGCAAACGTTTTCATTCATGATTTAAAAATTTAAAATATTCGTGTCGTACAGTGACATTGATTATGATCAACGCCATTGCAACATTATAAGTATTTTTTTTAACATTCCTGACAATACACGTGTTTATCTACAGATATGACTACTAGTATGTGTAATTGCTGCTGATATAAATTGTGATCTTGTTACAGCATAAAGAAATCCGCGACAGAGCATATGGTTTCATATTCAATTTAAAAGGAACATCAGTAATAATTGTTTTACGCAGCTTATATAGTTAATTAGTATATAGCTATTTCTTATAGCATGACTTGCCTACAGTTGTAAACGAGTTCGAAAGTGATGTAGAACAAGTTAAAACGAGCTATATAATTACGCGTCGCATAATAAAATTTACGAGAATCTATCAATCTGTTAAGGAGTTATGTATAGTCGGGTACGTTTCAATAATAACTTGATAATCATTGTAAGCTCACAGACATCCATCACTTCACAGTTATTCAACCGATCATAGTTATCTAAGCAAATTCCCCTAATGCAGGGGATCCGATATACCCTCAACAAACTGAGTATCCAAGCTACCCTCCATACAAAAATAGGATGAAATACTGTGTGGTGACCCCCAAGAAATGAGGCGGTGTATAGTCGAAAACGCACGCGTCATCAAACACAGGCTAACATCAGAGCGGTCGGAACTTATCCGATTTTGGAATGATATTTTAATATATTAGTCAATAATGTACTGATAATCCCGGGTGGCACCAATTTTACTTACGGATCATCCTTATCTGTAGTTCACTGCTAATGTTATCACTGTGTCGCACCATCTACGTTAGTGTTCGCAAAGTGTTACTACTGTTTGATATTGTCTGTTTTGAGTTTACTTTTCAAGATAATTGAACAGAATCATTTCGAGCTTTTCCTATAACTGCTGGACGAGGGACTTTCTTGACATACGTACCACAGGGCAAAAATTTGACGCCGAATTGTGAGCCCAGGCTAAGCTTAGACTTAACCTTAGAGAAACAAAACCTTGTTCGACCAAAGTATGGTAAAACTGCTTGACGTGATACCCTAGGTGGAACTTTAGATAATTCGTCCATACAACAGCTTAGCGCGCATTCCACTAAAATAATGGAATGTTACTTGTTACTTAGCGAATTTCATTGCATGCTGTTGAATGTTAGATAAAACATATATATCTTTACATGAATTGCAAAATATAAATTATGAGTTTTTCTCCATAAATACAAAAAGCAATAAAAACTGCAACTGTACTACCAGGAGGGACGTAATAAATTAATTAAAGAAAAACTAAGTGCAATTAATAGGCCCCATTAATTGATCAGTCCTGATTTCCCAAGTATTTAATTGACTGGTTGTATTCCAATTAATTAGTCTATGTGATTCGGCGCAAAACAAGGTGGAGAGAATTAGATATGGGACAAAGCTACAGCATGTTCTTGTCGGTTCTTATGGATTTTTGAAATATTTTTCAAGAAAATGCTGTCATTTGTGTACTGTACAAATATATGATTTGTGTCACATTATATATACTTAGTGATGCAAACTGAGCAAATCTTCGTTCTGGTCCCCGTTCCAGCTAAGTCAAAAATGTATTTTCACATAGCAAACATGAAAATTTTTGTGTAACAGCGTACCGAAATTGCAGAAAATTATTTTTAAAGGCAGTTTTTACTCATATCATGATTATGTACATGTTATGCTAAGGAATTTCCAAGAAACTCTTTGTACCAAAGTTAACTTGGGAAAAAATTTTGAGTTTACAAGTTTGATCAGGAAAATTGGTCAGTCTGGGCCGGTATAGCGGTCCGGACCAGTCCGCGAACATCACCAACTTTATCAATATGTTATGTTCACATGTAGGTAATTGCATGTGTACAAGAAAAAAGTTCCCAGTATATGAATTAACGTGAAAGGGTGTAAAAATACAGTGTGGCTATTGTCTTATAAAAGGATATTCAGAAATCTCATAAAACTTTATGATCGCCGATTAAAAATCCATATCCTTAACTACGGTGAGTTTAACAATATCAGAAAAAGCACGCCACGGTCGAACACAAACAAAAGGAAAAATTGACACATTTGCCCGATAAAGTTGTAGAAAAGTCTTTGCTATAATAGAAACACGGGTTAGACCGAACGTTTTACATTTCTATGACTTCTTCAGAAACAATTTGATTATCTCTTGGACATATGAGAACGTTGACTTAGTTAGCGCTGACTCGCTTTAACATATCGAATTAGCATATGATAATTTTACTCAAATTTCAACTTCAATTATTATCTTCTTAAACTTTTATCGCCCGATTTCAGTGATAGCGGCTAGAGTAATACAAAGCAGTACATAAATTGGTTCTACCAAAAATTGTCCAACTCAAAAATCCACTTCTTTGAATATAAAAACCTTTTAATTTGGAACATTTTCGAAACTTAGCGAGCGAAACAAGCGGAATTTATACTGAGAAGGCTGGGAGGAAAAATCGTGACAATTTCTTTTTGTCTGTCGCCATATCTCATTTTCGATAGCATGGATTTCGACAAGTTTTTTGCGCGATAAAGAAAACAATGACGATGTGCCCTTTAGTTGATTACTACGACCCCAACTTCCCAGCAAAGTGGCCAACTGCTACACAAAGTTTCATTGGCAAAACTGGTCGCGCGGGTGCATGTGTTTAGCAGCCCATATTTCACGCAAAAGCGTCACATCTAAAAATTCAGACCACTATTCGTACAAAATTGCCGAATTTTGCTTCTGTTTGATCACTGCCTGGGCGACAGTAGAAAGGATGTAGTTTGTCGATGCTTTTCCAGAAATATCGACTTTTCAAATTTAGGAATGTTACTGAGAGTCTGTGCCGAAATTAGAGTGTGTTTAAGATTATAAATCATGCTGCACTTTAGCGTTGTAATATAAGGCCCATCATGATTATATTATACTTTTTCAAAGGGTTTGAAGGTTTTACAATCAGTGATCCCGATTTTCAGAATTTAGTCTGTCTTTATCTTCATTTCTTACGGTTATAAGTCGTGCTAAATACAATAGCTTTGTATCATAAGGCTTCGGGGATTCCAAAGGGTCTTGGGTACCATTTCCATCAAACATAAAGCCTGTAGTAGGTGATTAAACTTAATGATAACCAATGATGATGGTACAGTTGCTCTGTTTCACCCTCTCTTGCGAGATGCTGTTGTAAGGCATAAGACTAGAGGCGGCAGTCGGGTTGGGTCCAGATCGGGTTAGGTCGGGCCGGGACAGGTCTGTTCACAGACGCGACTCGGCTCGTTAGGTCAAATTCGAATCCAACGATGGACCCAAAATGTCATCGCATATCACGATATATCTGTGAATTTCCAGAATTTTACAGAATACCAATGCAAATTTTGGTGGACCCGCGGTGATAATGCTTGTATAATACATACATATACTATATGTATAATTACAGCCTAAAATATACTAATGCGAACACATATTTTTAAACATCTTTCATTGTCTTCGTTCAAGATACCTTGTTCTACACAATCTGCATAGGACATGTATCTTGAGAGACTGCAGTCGGGATGGGTCTACGGATTCTCGGGTCGGGTCAGGTATGCAGATTTGAACCCGATATGGCCACTAGTTAACACCATATTACAGTAAAATATCACCAAAACATTAATTGACACAGCGGTACTGTAAAACATCAGCTATTTTTATAAAAAAGTATATTCAGAAATGCATTTTACGATGCGTAAAAATCATAAGTCGTTGGAACACTGGGACAGCGGCACAAATAAAAGAACCAATAGCCGCCTTTATTGGCAGTGTTAGTTTTGATACAGCCCACATAAAAATGTTACAATAATTGAGAGACAAACTTAATCATATAAAATAAAACAACTGCATTTTTTCAGTCGTTACAAGACAAATTTGACGAAATGATTTATATTGCTAAAAGTACGTGTCCTACAACGTAGAGTTACGTGTATATGTTAAAATATAATAAATTTCCGAGAAAGTCTGACCATATCGTCAAGACTTGAACTAATATAGTACTTTGTTAAAAAATTTCACCCAATATAATTAACTAAGCTGATATTATTCTCAATCTGAATTTTTCTTATAAGAGAAATGTGTCAGAGTACATTGTACTGCTCGCGGATTACACCAATCTCAAAAATCTTTGGAGCGTTTACTTCCGAAAAAATAAACCTATAGTCCATTCGTCCGACCAAATACATTAATTCCTCCAAATAACTATATATACATAGGTTGTGATAGAAACCCCAGTGTGTTAATAAAAATACAATGTACAATGTTCAAAATCTTAAATATAAACTTCGACGTGTTCATAAAAAGTAATAACATTAACAAAAACTTTACCAAGGTTTGCTTTTGTAGTTAAATAAATTTCGTTATGTTTATGCCAAATATATAATTATTGCCATTATTAGCTGTTATAATTACAATTAAATCATAACGTTTACTTACATACTGTTTCATCTTAAAGACCTCACAAACTGGTTAAACAAGAACGGCATTTCGGACACATGCGGCCCCCAATAAAGAACCTCGGATACCTGTACAGAAAATTAGAACATCTTAAAATAATTCATCGCAGTCTTATTGTCGTTCCTGTTAATTAGTAGACAACTTTATGGGCGACGTGGAAAAATGATATCCAGCTACGGATGCAGGTTCGTGGTTTTACAGGTTGGTCGTGCATACTACTTGAGCACGCGTGGCAACATTTTCCGATATCTATTTAAGAGGTCAACGGATCTTGATGTTTTATGCTTTGCTGAATTGGCTACTGCTTTCTCTAAATTATTCCTTGTTCCTATGAAATAGGAACAATAAAGCTCAAAAATTTTAAAAATGTATTTATGTGTCATTAGATACAGAATGCAGTCAATAACTGACTTCATTAGTGTTCTTATTTGCACCAGTAAAAACAAAAATCGCACTCGTGTGTGAGAAAGCATCTATAATAGTATTTCACAATGAGTGAAGAATGTAAGAAACTGTAATGTTTAGAAAAAAACAGCTTAGAGTAATGGGTTCGACGGCTGATAGCCCCACAACTGAGTCTAATTCTTAGTTTAACCCTTTATATACTTCCTGAATTAATTTACAATTCGAGTATCGATGAACAATTATTGTTCAACACGAGGTATCGAATCGCCAACGCTTAGGTGAAACTCAGATTTACTAACCACTGAGCTATCTCCAAGCTATTGCTCGAATCCTGGCTCCTAGTAAAGCGAGCGAACAACACGTGTGCAATCGTTATTTGCCGAATTTAGTTAGCACAACACAGAGTAACGCTTGTTGTAGAACTGTAGGCGTCAAAAGGTTAAACCTTATATAAAATTTGAAGCTTAGACTAAGATTTAAGCTAAGCTTCCCCAGCCTCCTTAAATTTTTCGACGGGATTGGGGCGATAACCTTTTCACCCACATTGCATTTGCCTCATGTTTTCGAAGAAAAGTCTTATCAAAAGCGAATTTTGCGACTGATTTAGTTCACTACCGCACTCGGCCTAAATTTTCAAACCCGACCCGACTGCAGTTTTCAAGACAAATATTCTATATATACGTACAGCACAGAATAACTTGAATGAATCGTTAATCATGTTAACGATTTTTACAAAGAATAATTTTGATTTATCAATCAACAGAGTTATTATCACACCCGTCAGACTGTGACATTGTTTTCATGATTGTCAAGCTGTTGATTATTGCGAGTATGTGAAGCTATAGATTATTGTGCACCCATTGCGAGCGCACACATCGGCGTCGTGACAGGCGATAATTTTACCAAATCCGACCGCTAGACCCCAGAAACCAGGATAAGGCCCAGGTAACCCTGCGGGGCAATACGTTATATCGGTCGAAAAAACAGCATAGAACGGGGGTTCGGGGCGGCAGTCCCTGACTTAGGCACATAGAGAACGGCATGGCATGCATTATACTTTGGCCAGAACCTTGGCCCAAACGAAAATGGTGCAACGCAAACGTCTCGGATTTGGCCCACAGCTATAAACGCGATAACAATTGACTTTTTCGAAGTTGCTACTTATTTAGCAACATTTCCTAACGAATAAGTGCTGAATTTCACGCTTATTGTGTAGTTGAGAACCTTATAGCAGAAAATATTAATTTTGCCGCGTTAGGATAATTCTTAAAAAACTGGTGTCTTGCTCAAAACATATCATGCTAAAATGCTACTATAAGCTTGCCGTTACGTAAACTTTGCGCAATAGTCACATCATTCGGAGGGACGTTAGGGGCTGGTCCCCCAGTTATCGCAGTGGTGGGCACATCTTCAGTGAGATCCCTTTTCATTTGAAAAAAAATTTGCTGCTGACAGACCATTGGTCCCCCTTACTTTTACGAGGCGTGGTGCGCACCTGCGTTTGTGCAACCTGATAATATAGAAAAGTTCATTATTGTAATAGCTCGCTATTATTATTGAAAGCTCGCATTATTATAGTAATAGCTCGCATTATTATTGAATAAATACGCACAAAAATATAAATGGGGCTTACTGCAGCTGTGACAAATTTTCAAAATGAAAATATAGCCCACTCAATTTCACCAGGTTAGCAAATTTTACTTCATCTGTACTTCACACAACATAACTTGTTTACACTCGTGTACATATATGTGTATCCATGCAATGGTATGAATTCAGTGACTATAAAAACATAGTTGGTGAAACATAAAAACAATTATACAGTTCTCAAATAATAAAAACAAGAATTAAGCCAAATCCTTATAATTTCATAATGTAAAAACATAAAAAAATATTATTCATTTCCGCTTATATACTGACCAAAAAATAATGTGTTTTCATTATCACTCTGTCAGCGAAATCCCAGCAGTTTAGTTCGAATCAATGGAAAAACTTGAAATGTAACAGAACAGAATAGAACTAGTGAAGCTCGCTTGCGAGCCAGAATTCGAGTGGTGAGAACAATCCCCGAAGTCTGTTGTAGAAAGCACACACAGAGAATGCCTACACACAGTAGGCAGGTGCAGCATTATATAAACCGTGAGTGATGAATCATAGTTACGCCCGCCTCTTTTGAGAGCCAACGTATGCAGTAGACAAAACATCATACAGCGAGTACAAAACAATCAACTAACAATTTAATAATTCAATAAAACCCTAAATTGACCGTGAAAAGAACGCTAAAGAATTCAAACCGACACTTGACAAAAATCTCATTTTTCATACCAAGTATGAAGCAGAAGTGTGAAAAATATTTTCCACACAATATTTCTGACACTCGCAATGAGCTTGTTGTCCCAGAAAACCCCATATAAGACACTAAAAGCAACAAAAATCACACATTTAGGTGCAATTCCCACGACTTTTCACCAAATATGAAATTTGGCGCCAACTATAAGCTTATAGACTCCAGATTGGAAAGTAGTTGAAAAACTTGTTATATCTCATTGGAAAGCCCTCGTAAAGCTACATAGAATAGGCCTATTAGTTTGCGGATACCTCGTTTACTTATTGAGTAAAGTCGCAAAAGCTGGAGGGTTTGCCCGAAAAATGGGCCAAATTGACGTCTTTTGCCCCATAACTTTTCCCACGGGAAAAAATTCAAAAATCGGGCTCCGTCACAAAAATTCAAATAGGTGTATATGTATTGCGGTTCGAATGAGCTATCTTGCATCAAAATCCGCACAGGTTATCGAGATCCAGGTGGGACAGACACACACAGACAGGACCTCCTCAACCCCCCTCCATAGCCAAAATTGAAAATTCTCGTTCCACTCGAATTCAAAAATTTTTTATTTTTTAAAAAACAACACTTTCTGAGAAAACATAGTAGCTGCTAACTACGTAATTTAAACTGATTCTGGCTTCCTAAAGATTTTTCATAGAGTTTGTTTACGTGATTTTCATAGTTTATTGGAAGTTGCAACAGTTTAGCTCCTATTGTATTATTTCACAAGGTCACTACTAATCGTCATGTATTGCGTTAGAAATATATACAGACTCGCCTATACGAGACGGTTCAGAAAATATCCATTTCAACAGGTTTTATGACAAAAATTTTTTCCATTTTTTTGGGTTCCCATGGTCCCCGTTGGTACTCTAAATTTTCGGAAAAAAATTGCCAATAAATGCATAATTTTATTCACCGTTTAAACATTATCAGCTGAATCAATTTGTATATTAGCGACTTAAGCTTAAGCTAAGCCTAAGTCGTTAACCAATAAACCGATTTAGCTGATTTTTGCAGTATCTCGTCAATGCCGTTCGAACGGTATATAAAGTTATACATTTACCGAAAAAATAACTTTTGGGTACCGAGGGGAATCCACAAAAAATTGAAAAAAATGTCATAATACTTGCTTAAATAGAAATTTTCTGAACTGCCTTGTCCAGCTGAGTCGAATGTACCAAAATTATTCCTGTGTCTTGAAAATACGCCATTTTCGGGCTGAGGGAATAACCGAAAAGATGCCAACGATTAGCTTTTAAGTTTAATGAAAACTGGTCCAAGATTCCATAGCAGAAATGTCAGTTTCCACATTTAATGTGATGTCTTTAAAGCATTACTAGAAATAGTAGATGCATATAGACCAGAATGAAGTTCAGTAAAATCGCTTAGGACTAACGAACAAAAAATCCAAAATTCACTATTATAAGATAATCTGATAGGCACCAAACGAACATTTCGCTGTAAAAGCATTTTCACTGTAACGCATTCATTATAAGCACACGCCACAGTATGATTATTAAAAAGTATGAGTGGCCTTGACGCCTGCCTTCCAGTAAAAGTTTACGGTCTTTTCGGACACTAACCAAAATTGGGCAATTTTGAAGATACAGCGGTAATTTTAGTACCGTTCGACTCAGCTGTACGAGCTGCCGCAGAACATACCAATTTCAGCAAGCTTTAAAACAGAAAAGATGGTGAAGAAAATATACGTTTCCACCATTTTCATAACAAAAAATTTGTAGATTTGTTGAGGTGCCAACGGTTCCCTTGGCACCCAACATTTTCTAAAAAATTTACTAAGTAAATGAATCAAATACCCGAACCCCATTGACTAGCTGAGTCGAATGGTGTAAAATTAGCTCAATCAGATCCGATGCTGACTGCTTAGTCTTAGCCTCTTAAGATATGACATAACTAGAAATAATTCATTAACCCGTGTCGCGAATGGACAAATTTTAACAAATTTTCACTTTAACTCATCAATGTTATATAAAATTCGGTTGGAATAAAATAATGTTCAAATGTTATTATACTTTTGTGGAAAAAAATTATCGAAAATTTTGGGTAGCACAAGAGCTATTGGGAAGTCAAAAAATAAAAAAAATTGTTATAACAATGGCGAAAAGGTAGATTTTCTGAATCTTCTTGGCTTGAGTGGAATGGTATTAAAATTACCGCTGTATTTTCAAAAATTCCCCAATTTCATGCTGAAAAGACCCAAAGTTTGTCATTAATATTAACAGTTGTGCAAGATTTGCTCAAATATTGCACAAATAACAGTTGTGCAATATTGTTCAAATATTGCACAAAAGGCCAAGTATATCGTGGGAAAAAATTGCAAAGAGATAGCATATTTTGTTTTGTTGCATGGTTGTGTAATAAGAAGTGGCAACAGCTAATGGGCTTTACTGCCATTTAAATACAATATTAGCACCGTTCGTTCCAGCATTGTTGTGAGGGTGGGGGTGGGAGTGGCGCCACCACGTCTTCCGGACATACTATAAACACTCCACACCACCGTTAAATATGCGGAAGATTAAAAATGTGTATATAAATTTTAGTCAGAAAAACTTCATCAAAAAACAGCTTTCTGTCGAAAAATGTTAGCAAAACCATACCCGTCACAAATTTTTGGATCCACTTCTGAGTTTGCGCGTCAAAATTATTTGTGGATTTGATTTCTTCCTTAAAAGAAGACGTCAGCTTCATGTGCTACCACTCTTAAGTTCCCCAATCGTCTACGTTAATTTATTATAATAAAGGAATTAGTTTCCATAGACCAAATTGGTTTATGCTCTGAATTTTAGTCTGAGGTATTTGAGTAGCCAAATGATTTCTTCCGTAAAATTTGTTTTCTTTCTCAGGTGTGGATTAAGCCCTGGGGGAGCAGGTACATAAAAACATTCAAAGTAACAAAGCATCAAATACTTATCCAACTCATATTTTATTAACGCAAAAGATAATAAAAATTTATTTATTTAAAATTGTATTAAAGTCGGTGCCTAATTTCATAGCATAGCTGGAGTTGAGCGAATAAGAAGGCTTAAGCAAATTTCACTTGCGAACAAATTTCCTTTTGAAACACTTACGATAAAAATGGTAGTTTTGCAGTGTCAAACAATGTTGTTTTGAGAGATCACATAATAAATTTAACATTTAATGTAACATTTATAAATAGTTATGAATATGCGTAAGAAGTAGTGCATATGTCAAGAGTAAAACGTAGCCGCTTACAAATGAAAAAAATTTTGTCAGAGGCCTTAAGTATGATCTAGTCTGTAATCATTTATTGTATGTTAGTATATACGTAACTGAAAAAGAATATTACCTCTTTGTACTGAAGGGGCGATGTCGATCTACGTTTCGCTTACTTTTCTGCCCTTAAGCGGTCCAGAGTTAGTAATTGGAGCCACAATCGGTCAATTTTGCACTTATGCTTCGCAATTTATTGACCCCGAAGCGATGTAAGGACGAGCGATCCCAACCCGAGAGTTGAACACTCTACCTTGTGGCTGTAAGTCGTACCCTTTGCCTATTGGGCCATTAGCACTAATATATATAGTGATATTTTTTCGATCTAAATATCCATTTTATACGTACATTATATATTTGTAATTCTAGGAATTTTTTAGTTGTTCCATATCTCAAATGGTGTTATGAACATATGAAACAGATGAATACAATTCCACATCGTGGTACGAAACACAAGCTAAGCCTACGACCTAGTCGTACATTTATTATAGCGCCTGAATATATACATATTTATTGCACATGTTATATTGCACAAACAGGGTAGGGTATCTTTCCGTAATTTCGTCAGCTTGCTTTGCTATTTCACTCGTCTCACTTTATAGCTCCAATAAGTCTTTTATTGTCAACCCATGTTTAAATTTTACAACCTATTAATTGGCCCAATCTCACTGCACATACTGTGCAAATCTCGCTCAGTTATATAGAATTATAATATACTTATATATATATAGTAATTACAAGTAAACACAGTAGCTGGTTTTAAACCAGTTCCATAACATATATACCTACGCAGATTTTATGTTACGGAACTACTTTAAAACCAGCTACTGTGTTTACTTGTAATAGGTCTTTCTAGCTTTTACATTCTTGACTTTACATTTTACAACAACTATGAACACTGTCAAACTGAAATAGGCATTATTTGGTTGTAAACTGCAAATGCTAGTTTTTTCTCTAAGCAGATTGATTGATCAAGTTTAAAGTTTAGATCAATATTTCTCAATTGAACGTGATACAGGAGGAATCCTGAGTCTTTATATATTTAACTTGTAAATTCACATGCCACGTGCAGTGAAAATAGTGGTCAGATCGGTTCGCCTATAACGAAGCTACAAATACAAGAGAGAAATTTTACAGATTTTGGCCCAAAGTTTTTAACCCCTAAAGGCGTAGTAAGTAATGTGAAAATGTGGTTAGTGGTAGATGAACGCTATATAAAATTTTATACAATTTAATTCATATTGGTTCACGTATTACCATTTTACAAATGAGGGAACCAAAGATTTTGCTCGTTTTGTGATTTTCAAGTTACAAATAAAGCACATGCAAATTTGAGTTGATTTCGGTATGTGAATGAATGTTATGTAACAATGGCTCCTTAACTGTGAAGTGAACTGATACACACGCATGCATGAATATACTATCTCTCTAAACACTAAATAGAAAAATAATTAGCCAAATCCTCTTATCCGTCTCGGACTTAAGGTTGTAGAAATACAATGTCGTTCTTTTATATGCAAGCAAAAAAACTAGCTATGCAATAATTAATATAAAAGTTTTGGAATTAAAAAATTAGCAACAAGGTTTATAAATTTTGCTAAATATATTTCTTCAGAAGTAGAGCTAATGGACAATATACCTATGACTCTATGGGCCGTAACACGGTCGATCTTCGTACAAAATCGAGTTTTTGCCTGTTTCCGTTCTTGAGTTTGCTATGAATTCTCATTTTTTAATTAATGTATGTTAGGACCTAAGTTTTATAAGACCCAACGGTAATAGGTGTATCGACAGATCGCAGAAATTTGGTTATATAATACAAGTTTCACTAGAAACCGTACACTATCCACTGCATAACATAGCAAATGGTTTAATGAAACAATAAACTTACCTGCATATCACTGCCAATGTCGTCGAATATACGTACTGCATTTGCAAGAAAAAATTTTCTGTTCGCCTTAAATTAAAAATATTGCAATATATAGAGTTAAGCAATGTTAACGCTGCAATACATATATATCCTTTTTGTATTTGAAGCATCGCTAAAAGTTTCTTTTACGCATAAAATGGTTTAGTTTCTTTGAAAGTTTTTTGTCTCTGATGTGATTTTCACGAGATTGGTGAAATCGCGTCAACTTATTTGCTTCTTACAGTGTAACCGGATTAGGTAGACATTGTATACGAGATTGCACAGTAAGTAAAACCTAAAAGCCTAGGAGCGAATATAACACCTCAATTTGATTGCAATATTCACCGTATGTATTGAAAAACAGTAGCAGCTATTTAATATTTCGCGGCACCAGGGGCCTTTAAGAACAATAGCCGCTACAACTTGTGGACATTTACAAATTTTTCTGTATGTACTGGGCATTGTTACAGTTATTGCATGAGACCAGTGCCGTTTTCAAACACCATCACATCGAGAGAAAATGTTAAAACGTATTTCTTAGTGTCAAATATGATTATTCGACTGCAAAAGAGATCATTCCGTTTCTTGACCACAGCATCAATGCAGCGCTGTATTACAACAACGACTATAGCTCAGGATCGAATAAACTGGAAATCCATAATTTTTTATTGTTGATTGAGCTCAACCAGAATTTACATAATTATTGTTAAAGCGTCTATTCGCATGTCTTTCAGACGATGAATAAAGGTGCAAACGCCTATTTTTAGACCAAAACCAAATCGAATTTTACTGTTATATACAGTGACTGCCACATAGTGTGATATGGCACCAACAACCCTAATATCTATAAAAATATCTTCAACGACTGAATAAGCACTAACGACAAATTTTGTAACAATATCGCACAGGTATTGGTGCTGTTGCTACAACTAGCGGTTGAATAGCGGTATTCGGCATTAATTCTGTATGCTATAATATACATATTTCCCAACATCGTTGAAACTAAATCCATTAAGTTGCATCAGTGTTCGAGACTGGGATATACTGGAAATTTATATCGACGTAATATTGGCTGCAACCAATAGTCGATAATGGTCGATTCTACTGAAGAGTGTGACACTTTTTAGCTTATTTATATAATCTACTGCGGTACCTAGCTTTCGTTTTCTGTCTTATTATCACCATGATTTTGACCCACTTGGTTTGTCATAAAGGTTACCCTCACCATTACGTTCCTGGACCACCGACTTGTACCCCACCAAGTTTTTGGATCACCAAATTCCTACTCCCACCATGTTCCTGGTCCACATATTCTTAGATCTTGTCCTTTGGCCTCCATCTGGCTGAAATTAGTCACGTTCCTGGCAGAGACGGTCTGACCTTAATGGTCAAAAACATGGTATCGGTATGGATTAATGGTGCAAGATTCTAGCGGTGGTACCGAAATGTTGTCTTTTCCTTTAGTTCCAGAGACCGAAATTGGTCATTTTTGAAGGTGGGGTGATAATATTGGTACTACTCAACTCTGCTCGACAAGCTGGGCAGAATATACCCAATTCAACCAGATTGAAAACAAAAAATTTCTCGATTTTTGGATTCCCAAACACCCCTTCACGGTCCTCAAAAATTTCGAAAAATATGTTTTCGATAAATGTATAATTTTGTATACCCATTCAAGCCGCATTGACGAGCTGAGTCGAATGGTTATAAAGACATTTGAATCTTTTCATGGGTTAAAAACTTAGGATTAGACAAAGGCTCAGGCTTAGGATTTCACATAAATTCCAATAATTATCTATTCAGCTTATTTTGTCATAAATCCAACTCAGCTCGTCAATGCGGTTCAAATGATACATAAAGTTGTACATTTATCGAGGAAAAAATTTTTCGGTTACAGATGGAGAACCTAAAACCGGAAAAATTTTTTGTCTTAAATCCGGCTAAAACGGATATTTTCCAGACCAGCTCGTGGAGAAGGTTACAGTTCGCTAGAAACCTGAGTTGAATGGTGCCAAAATTATTGCCGCATCTTCAAACGTGATCAATTTCGGTCTGAGGGGGAGGCAAAAGAAAGGACACCAGTTCTGTACTGCCGCTAGGTTCTTGTTCTTCACCCACCACCAGGTTATTGGCCATTAAGTTCAGATCCCCTCCTCTGGCCCAGGTATCTGGAGAGAGTGTGTACTTAATGGTCAAGAACATGGTAGGAATATGGATTATTGGTCCAATAATCTGGTGTGGTATAAATTTAGTGGGTCAAGAACCTGGTGAGGGTATAAGTCGGAGGTCCAAGAACCTCGTGGGGGTGTCATGTTTTTGACCCACGGACTGGATAAAAACCTGGTTGGTGTAACACCGAAAACCTGCACGACGTACAGTGGTCGATTATGCACAAAAGCTGAAGAGTGTCAAGCTCTTCAGCAGAACCGATCATCAACTCTTCAGCAGAGTCTTGCTGCAACTGATAGACTTTTATTACAACTTTGACAATTAAATATTCGTTTATTTTCCCAATGGACTCAGTAGCATATGCATTGTGCACAAATTTGCACACCGTATTCCTAGAAACAGAAAACAACAAAAAACAGAACTTAAAAATCAATGTTCCTATATCTCCATGTATGTAATACTGCCTATTGTGTTCAACATTGTATGTCCATAGTTTCTTATTTTAAGTGTTCTTAATTCTGAAGTAACATCAAATAATTATTTGCCGTAACTTAGTATATCACGCGACCGCGAAACCTTTAGAGTCAAAAATATACACTATGCTGAGATTTTGTCAATACAATACAAGTAATTACCAAAAGAGTTTACAGTTCGGTGTTCTCAGGGTTGTAGTATGGTACTGAATCGTGGTGGGGCTGCTACGAAAAAAATTTCTAAATATCATCGAATTCTATATAAAAGTAAAAGGTACACGTGGACATTAAACCGTTGCACTGTGATATCTAACTTTGAAGCTAAAATTAATGTACATTTATTGTTTTAATATACAAACAAAAAATTCTTCTATAATAGTCTTATCTGTAGCGGAATGTCGGTTAGACGGACAATCATATCTTCATAAGATTTTAATGTTTTTCCTATACGTCAATGTATATCCAAATGAAATTGGAGAAAGCAGTTAGTAGTTATAAAATCCTGATTAGAACTTGATCCCATTGTAATTGTGCAATTGTAGGTTTACAGTCCATATCAAAACTAAACTGCAGAAATCGTTATATTCTATATTACCGTATATTGCTGCATTAGCTAATCGCAGTCCATATTAGCTGTTGGCTATCAATAAATGATTAATTACAAGCTAAGCATAGGTATATATCAGAAGCAGCTATTCAAAGCAAAGCATGTTTACCCAGACCAACTACAACATACCAGACACAGCGCTCTGCATAGTCGTTTACACGTCGCTATGACAGTCTGTGTAGCATTAAAATGTACAAAATGAAATAAACGTATATGTATTATATGGCTTAAAAACCGAAAAAAATGTCACACTGCAACATTCCGCACAAAACGTTTTATTTTAATATAAGATGCTACATGCAGCATCAGTTAAGCCAGGCCAAGGAAATTGATAAATCAAAATCGAACAACTATACCAGTTACAGTTTGTAGCTTGGCCTGCCGTCCAGTCAGAAATTTTCGTACGCGCACACGTTTGCCACGAGTTCAGGTTCATACGAATGTGACAGCGCAAGTTTGACAGCAAGCCGTGCAAGAAAACTAACCAGTCACGTAGTTGTAGCGTGGTTTTATGTGTGCGAGTAAACTTACGGTCACCCGGCCAACTAACCTATTTTATTCTTTTGTATAAATATTGTTACGGACCACTTTTTGGCCAATTGAAATTTGACAAAACTGTTCGTGCACACACTGTGCGCGATTGAAATCTAACCATTTTGCGTTCGCAAAAATTCAAGTAAAATTACCCAAAATTTTGAGAATGAAAATTTATCTAAATTGAATTAACCCTGTTCGTTCGCGAACACCAAGAGCTTAACTACAGGATCAATTGCTTGTGACGTAACATTTGCATTTAATTTGTTCACAAACCTGAATAATCCAAATTTTAATAATTGAATTTCTGCTAATTGAAAACGCCGAAATTCTGTTCGAACACAAGGTATTTGATATTGGCAATTTTTGGTTAGCGAAAAACCGAATGAATTCAGCCTACTTTCCTTAGTAAGAGTTTGCGATTCGATATCGGTTGTTACAAAATAGGATGGTTGGCGGGGTCACCCTCAGTTTACGCTAGTATTGCATATATACTATGGTACAACGGAATGATGTGCATATATTTCATACGAGTTTGAAAATAGGACTAATATTTTCCAACAAACCCTGTGGAACACAAGTTTTCTGCTGATCAAACAGTGACACAGCCAGAAATTTGTGGCAGGATAGGTGGTTATTGCTCAACTTCATTTCGACTAATCCTTGTATACTTTTAATATGTGTGTTTCACGTTTTGCATTTAGCCATCGAACCCGTTTCTTCGGTCTCGGCTTCGGTGCAACTTCCAGCAGTGCTGCATTATTGCATTCAGAAACACAAGACTAGGGTGGAACTTGAGAACCCTCTAATCCTGCCAGTGCGGCGAAGCGGGTGGACAGTGAGGTGCAGAACTTTTCTGCGATGCTATTGACCCTTAGACAGCTGGCGTCGGTTGGACGAGCTTTACGCTTGAAATGGTTGGCGTCTAGCTTCAGGTATATCTGCAGCACTATCCCCCAGACGATCCTGCGGTCTCTTACAGCAGACTTCCATCTTTTTCGGATGACATAAAGCTGAAAATAGCGCTCGGTAGAAGAAAAGCAGATGTGCTGTTGCTTTGCATGTTTGAAATTGATGTTGGCGAAAAACAAGTCGTAGAATGCCGCAAAGGCGATCAGTCTATTTCCATTGTCGGTTCGAGAACCGTGAGCGAAAATGCCTAGAACATTGGTTTCGCACGGTTCGCGCGGTGCCACTTCCGCATTGAAATCACAACACGCCAGGAAGATGTCTCTTGCGGGTATGGAGGCTATTAGATGATTGAGCCCTTGAAATATGCGTCTAGTTTGTCATTCCTGATGTCAAAACCCAACAACTCCCTGTTAAGTGCCTTATTTGTGTCCCGAGAACAGAAGTCTGTAGTCAGCGTGATGTTAGTCATGCTGTTTCCGGGAATTCGCGGTTCCTAGAACGCGGCTACCTCGATATTACGTGCAGTAAGTGATCGACAAAGAAGTTCATCATAGCCTGGCGTCATCAAAATTCGAACGTTCAACACGGCAATGCGGCTTGTCTCCTTGCATAGTTTGATGCGGTTTGTTGCCGTTTGCCCATTTTTTACGTTGCCGACGGCAGAGCAGCGACGCCCGTCATCTACCCAGAGCGCGGTATCAGAGTCAAGATTTGATTAGTGATCCTTCACTGAGGTTTCCGAAAGTTTGACGTGGATTTCCAAGCCCACAACCACCTGTGGTAAGCGGTGTCCCTAACCTTTGGGGACTCATTCCGCTAGATTTCAAGGCAGCAGTTATCTTTTCATCATGGTTTGTCACCCACTATCCACCACTAACGCGGAGGAGGTCGGACTTTTTGTCGTGGTTTGTCGCCCACTACCTCGTGTGCCAGTTGTAGCCCCAACGTTTGACTTTCGCTAACCACTTGTCATCACAGCATTTCTTCGGCATTTTGTAGGAAGTAGAGCTGTGCATCTCTAAACCCACCAAGACCTCACAGTGATGACCATGACACGTGTTCTAGCCGGTGTTCGCATAATTCCCCCTATTGAGTGTTATGCTTAAGAGGACTACCACTACTCACAGAGTCTGAGCCGTGCATTCTGGGAGAGCGCTGGACAAAGTTCCAACCAGAGTCTCATATATGAGTTTACCTATATAATATTTTTGTCTTTATACACCCAGAAGAAGATGCTCTTGTTAAACCTTTATCGCATGCAGTTCGACAACTAACTACTTTCGACTGTATTGTACTTATTAAATTTGGCCAATACAACACAATTGTACGCGTGTTGTTGTTCGCTCTTTGCGAGGAGGAGCCTTAAGAATCCGAATAACAGCTCGGCAATAACTCGATGGCTAGTAAACATGACTGATTCGATACATCGCGGCGACCAATAAATATTCATCGATACTTTAACTGAAATGTAAATTAAACCAGGACGTAAAGGGTTAAACTTATGTTCAGAAAACACACCAGGTGGATGCTTGTTTGATCAATTTACACAGTAGTAGTGCTTGTTCTAATTGAACCTGTTTAACTTGTTATGCGAATATAGTTTGTTTAGAAGTACATATTTATAACGGAACTTTCCAACTTGAATATAGTACCACAACACAAGCTACACTGAATATTTTATATTGCTGGAAACTAATCTGACACAAAGCGATTCAGCTAACGCCCCGCCCACATGTCAGTTTTCCAAATCTCTATACACTAGGTACCATCTCTGCAACAAAAGTCATTAACTGCGCTCATGAAAAGAAACTGCGAGCATTGTTAAATGTTCGGAGTATTTATTATCAATTACTCACAACTATAGCACATTATGATATGAAAGTAGAAGCTAAAGTTATCTTCTTTCAGAATCAGAGAAACCGATAATTTCGGGATTCCTACAGAATAAATATATAACAAAGTTAGGCCTAGTTGGTAACTCGATGCAAGAATAAACAATGGGAAGTTGACTAAGCTGCAATCAAAGTATGACGTATACATTCAATGTAGTACAGCTTATAGACAAGGTTGTATAGTAGAATCCATTTTGCTCGCTCCAGCGGAGACATGCCACGGAGGTCGATAAAAAAGCAATTGTCGGAATTATTTAGCTTCCTCTAACTATTAGTTCCAGAGAGACAATAATATCATGACAATACATGAATTAACGGCAAAATAACGGTTATTTGCAAAGCATTTCAGCTCCACAGTACCCTTATTTATTGTTTCACTCGTTTTACGTTATATATTTCATATATTCCAGTTCCAGACTCTTGTTTTCAGTTCAACAGAACGGATTAGAAAGACCATATTTAACCCCTTTAGCGTTTAACTACTTTTCCAAACAATTCGGCATGAGGTTGTTAATAATACGCTAACAATGTTTAAATTAATTCGTGCATTAAAAAGTTAGAGTCATTTTTGCACCAATACTGGACATCAACACTTCTTGGTCAAATATATTCCCAACATTTTAGCGGCAATAACAAGCGCGACAGACAACATGTCGTAGTTCTACTGTATCTCGATGAAACCATCCAGTATCCCATTTTTGAGTTGACCGTTGCTTGAACATAGCTTGTCAGCAGTTAGATCTACGACACTGTTAAGTTCTGTCATCCGCCTGAGCCATTTCAGAACGGCGATTTACGTGTTGAAAAATTCTTTAAAATTGTGAGTTTCAACATTACCTGAGTTTATCAGCCGTTGAATTATCGCATATGTCACATCCGGGAGTAATTTAGATACTTTCGTTAGAAGACTTGTGTAAAGATGAGTTGAAGTTGGTATAGAAGTCGAAGAAAATAAGACTGCGGTTAAGAAAATTGCGAAATTAAAAATAGTTCAATGTACGTAATGCATCAATATGTATATATTAGCACATATGTCACATCCGGGAGTAATTTAGATACTTTCATGGAAACTTGTGTAAAGATGAGTTGAAGTTGATATATATAGAAGTCGAACAAAATAAGGCTGCGGCTAAGAAACTTGCGAAATTAAGAATAGTTCAATGTACGTAAAGCATCGGAATAACGGAGTTCAATATGTATATATTAGCACATATGTCACATCCGGGAATAATTTAGATACTTTCATGAAGACTTGTGTAAAGATGAGTTGAACCTGATATAGAAGTCGAACAAAATAAGGCTGCGGCTAAGAAACTTGCGAAATTAAGAATAGTTCAATGTACGTAAAGCGTCGGAATAACGGAGTTCAATATGTATATATTAGCACATATGTCACATCCGGGAATAATTTAGATACTTTCATGAAGACTTGTGTAAAGATGAGTTGAACCTGATATAGAAGTAGAACAAAATAAGGCTGCGGCTAAGAAACTTGCGAAATTAAGAATAGTTCAATGTACGTAAAGCGTCGGAATAACGGAGTTCAATATGTATATATTAGCACATATGTCACATCCGGGAATAATTTAGATACTTTCATGAAGACTTGTGTAAAGATGAGTTGAAGTTGATATATAGAAGTCGAAGAAAATAAGGCTGGGGGGGGGGGGGGGGGGGGGGGAAAAGCGTCGGGAGAGTAGACTTTGAACTTGTGTAAATGAGCTGAAGTGAAAAAGAGTCAATAGGCTGCGGCTAATACTTGCGATGAATAGTCATGTACGTAAGCATAGGATACGGAGTTCATATGTAAATAGCCAATGTCCCCGGGAACTGCGAAGCGAGAAGGAAGGAAAAGAAGGAAGAAAAAAGGCGGCTAAGAAGCGAGCGAAAAAAAAAAGTGCAATGAGTACGTAAAGCGTCGGAATAACAGAGTTCAATATGTATATATTAGCACAAAAGTCACATCCGGGAGTAATTTAGATACTTTCATGAAAACTTGTGTAAATATGAGTTGAAGTTGATATATATAGAAGTCGAACAAAATAAGGCTGCGGCTAATAAACTTGCGAAAGTAAAGGCAATGTAGTAAAGATCGGAAAGGAGAAAGTAAAAGCAAAGCAAGAAAAAAACAGAAGAGAAGAGAGGAAGGAAAAGAAGAAGAAAAAAGGGGCAAGAAAGGCAAAAAAACAAGAAAAGAGAAAAAGAGCAAAAAAAGCAAAGCACCGAAAAAGAACCAGAAAGACGTAAAGAAGAGGAAGGAAATATAAAGTCGAACAAAATAAGGCTGCGGCTAAGAAAGTTGCGAAATTAAGAATAGTTCAATGTACGTAAAGCGTCGGAATAACAGAGTTCAATATGTATATATTAGCACAAAAGTCACATCCGGGAGTAATTTAGATACTTTCATGAAAACTTGTGTAAATATGAGTTGAAGTTGAAAAAAAAAAAAAAAAAGCAATAGAAAAAAAAAAAAACAAAAAAAAATAAACCAAAACGTAAAAAAAAAAAAAGAAGAGAAAAGCGGGGGGGGGGGGGGGGGGGCGGGGGGGAAAGAGTTGAAGTTGATATATATAGAAGTCGAACAAAATAAGGCTGCGGCTAATAAACTTGCGAAATTAAGAATAGTTCAATGTACGTAAAGCATCGGAATAACGGAGTTCAATATGTATATATTAGCACATATGTCACATCCGGGAATAATTTAGATACTTTCATGAAGACTTGTGTAAAGATGAGTTGAAGTTGATATATAGAAGTCGAAGAAAATAAGGCTGCGGCTAAGAAAGTTGCGAAATTAAGAATAGTTCAATGTACGTAAAGCGTCGGAATAACAGAGTTCAATATGTATATATTAGCACATATGTCACATCCGGGAGTAATTTAGATACTTTCATGAAGACTTGTGTAAAGATGAGTTGAAGTTGATATATAGAAGTCGAAGAAAATAAGGCTGCGGCTAAGAAAGTTGCGAAATTAAGAATAGTTCAATGTACGTAAAGCGTCGGAATAACAGAGTTCAATATGTATATATTAGCACATATGTCACATCCGGGAATAATTTAGATACTTTCATGAAAACTTGTGTAAATATGAGTTGAAGTTGATATATATAGAAGTCGAACAAAATAAGGCTGCGGCTAAGAAACTTGCGAAATTAAGAATAGTTCAATGTACGTAAAGCATCGGAATAACGGAGTTCAATATGTATATATTAGCACATATGTCACATCCGGGAATAATTTAGATACTTTCATGAAGACTTATGTAAAGATGAGTTGAAGTTGATATATAGAAGTCGAAGAAAATAAGGCTGCGGCTAAGAAAGTTGCGAAATTAAGAATAGTTCAATGTACGTAAAGCGTCGGAATAACAGAGCTCAATATGTATATATTAGCATATATGTCACATCCGGGAGTAATTTAGATACTTTCATGAAGACTTGCGTAAAGATGAGTTGAAGTTGAAATATATAAGTCGAAGAAAATAAGACTGCGGCTAAGAAAGTTGCGAAATTAAGAATAGTTCAATGTACGTAAAGCGTCGGAATAACGGAGTTCAATATGTATATATTAGCACATATGTCACATCCGGGAGTAATTTAGATACTTTCATGAAAACTTGTGTAAAGATGAGTTGAAGTTGATATATATAGAAGTCAAACAAAATAAGGCTGCGGCTAAGAAACTTGCGAAATTAAGAATAGTTCAATGTACGTAAAGCATCGGAATAACGGAGTTCAATATGTATATATTAGCACATATGTCACATCCGGGAATAATTTAGATACTTTCATGAAGACTTATGTAAAGATGAGTTGAAGTTGATATATAGAAGTCGAAGAAAATAAGGCTGCGGCTAAGAAAGTTGCGAAATTAAGAATAGTTCAATGTACGTAAAGCGTCGGAATAACAGAGCTCAATATGTATATATTAGCATATATGTCACATCCGGGAGTAATTTAGATACTTTCATGAAGACTTTTGTAAAGATGAGTTGAAGTTGAAATATAGAAGTCGAAGAAAATAAGACTGCGGCTAAGAAAGTTGCGAAATTAAGAATAGTTCAATGTACGTAAAGCGTCGGAATAACGGAGTTCAATATGTATATATTAGCACATATGTCACATCCGGGAGTAATTTAGATACTTTCATGAAAACTTGGGTAAAGATGAGTTGAAGTTGATATATAGAAGTCGAACAAAATAAGGCTGCGGCTAAGAAACTTGCGAAATTAAGAATAGTTCAATGTACGTAAAGCATCGGCATAACGGAGTTCAATATGTATATATTAGCACATATGTCACATCCGGGAATAATTTAGATACTTTCATGAAGACTTATGTAAAGATGAGTTGAAGTTGATATATAGAAGTCGAAGAAAATAAGGCTGCGGCTAAGAAAGTTGCGAAATTAAGAATAGTTCAATGTACGTAAAGCGTCGGAATAACGGAGTTCAATATGTATATATTAGCACATATGTCACATCCGGGAGTAATTTAGATACTTTCATGAAAACTTGTGTAAAGATGAGTTGAAGTTGATATATATAGAAGTCGAACAAAATAAGGCTGCGGCTAAGAAACTTGCGAAATTAAGAATAGTTCAATGTACGTAAACCATCGGAATAACGGAGTTCAATATGTATGTATACATGGTTTGCAAAAGCGGGTAACATGCTTTGAGGCTACGTAATTACACTGTGGTTTATTCATGTTACAGTTAGTTTTGTGCCGAAATAAGGCGAATACTGATGTTTTGTCGACTACGTGAACAGATTCTCTATACACATACGGTTGAAGGCTACATTTCACAAATTGAAATTGTAACTTTACCAAACTATGCCAACATGTATTTTTTAAAATTAAAAATCCCCTTATGTTTTGGGTAAGGTTTGGCTTGGAGCTATATATCAAACATTTAATGAAAAAAGAAATTTAATAAAATGAAAATTAAATGTAATGAAATTTAAAGAAAAATAAATTTTAAAGATTACTCGTAGTATGGAAGATTCTGAAAAAGTTATTGTCTCACAAGCAGCATTACAAGGTCCACGTAGTGTAGCCGCAAACCATTGAAAACACCTGGAGACACCATACAAGCAATTAATGGTTTGAAATACCTACTGAGTAAAAGCCCAACAACTAATGTACAACTCAGTTTCATGAGCTATCGTACTATTATTAGGTACATCTTTATCATTTGTTTATGCAATGAGACCAGTGTTCTATTGTCGCAAATTTAGCGAAATTATGCAACTAGCAATCACAGATTCTATTCCTTCAAAGTCAATCAACTTTATATTGATATATAACATTACAACCTTAGATATTTGTTGTTGAAATTTTAAAGATTTTTCATTGCGTGGAAGTGTTTAGAATAATTCATTGAACTCAGCTACAGACTTTATGTAGAAAAATCAACCAGCACGTATACAAATGGAGATGTCCACGGAGCATAGTGCCTAAAAAATTGAAATAAAAAATAAATAAAATAAATAAAATTGAATTAAAATAAATAAATTTACCAACAGTTTCAAGCGTCACCATGTTGTAGCGTAGTGTGTAGCTCATCTGCTGCGCGAACCCTGATAGATATGGGGGGCCCATACTTTAGAGTAAACAGTATATAACATATAATAAATATCGTTAGAGTTAATCGCCGCATTTTCAATAGGTGTACAGCATAAAATCAACCATTCAATTATGTATTTAGCATAATGAGCGTGGAAGCAGTCCACATACCTGATAAGGTTAGAGGTTCACTTTTGCTTAGTGGGCCGCTTCATAGGCTATCAACAAGGAACACTGCTACGATAAAGGATGCTTGATTGTGAAGTTGAACGACAGCCACACATCGACTTTCTCCACCCACCGTGGTTTAATGCTCATCCTATTAGCGAGCTAACCGACCTCAAATCGCTCACTTTCTTTCCTAAATGAAAAATATATAAAAATGATTATTAGTATTACATAACAACTACAACTGCTAAGACTATACCGACAAGATAAACAGTTTATTATTGTCGGGAAATCAGATTCGCTAAAATTACAAACGTACCAAGAACAGAACCCGTAACTATTTCACCTATTAACCAACAAGAAATACAATGCAAGCAGTCATATACTATAGATGCGTCACTTACATAATTTGTCACAGATATTGTCAAAATCAGTATCATATTGGCTTACAACATTCAATTTAACAATACATTTTAATATAAATATCCATACTTCCACATTTATTAAAATACAAAGCATTGTTTTTTACGTTCTATGCGATACAGTCTTATTCTATGCCAAAAATACTTGGTAGCCCATGTATAAAAGCGGAACGCGTGGGACTTTACGTGCCTGCTAGCTTACTTCATATCTCATACTGAGCTATAATTTTCAAGTTTCATACTTTCTAATGTTATATTCATTAGGGCTCGAAATTGAATTGCAAAAAATCATCAATTAACAACGTCATACAAAACCACCAAAGGTAAACATTGATGGTCGAATGTATGGTGAACCAGAGCATAAAGCAATTTTGTAAATCTAACCTTTTTAAACATCAACGGAAAATCATAAATTATCAAACTCTATAAAACTATAAAATGTAAACATGGACGGACTAGTCTATAAAGAGCCAGGGCATAAATTTTGTATATAAATCAGAAACATTTAACCTTTTTTAATATCAACGAAAAATCATAAATTATCAACCTCATACAAAATGATCAAATGTAAACACGGACAGACTAAGCTATGGAGAACCAGGGCATAAAGCGATTTTGTAAATGAGAAACATTTAACCTTTTTAAATATCATCAAGTTCCCATTCGTACATTGTCGATATGTCTCTGTTAATAATGAACACTCTAGTATGGAAATATATGAACTTACACTCTATATAGTGAAATGAAAGTAGAGTTAAGGATTCATATTATAAAGCTAGAGAAAATAATACGAAAATATATGTAACATATATCACTTAAATACTAGTCCATAAGGTAGCTGCACAAATATCGCCAGTGCATCCTAGACCCAAAATATGGATTATAACATATATAGTGAAATGAAAGTAGAGTTAAGGATTCATATTATAAAGCTAGAGAAAATAATACGAAAATATATGTAACATATATCACTTAAATACTAGTCCATAAGGTAGCTGCATAAATATCGCCAATGCATACTAGACCCAAAATATGGATTGTAACATATATAGTGAAATGAAAGTAGAGTTACGGATTCATATTATAAAGCTAGAGAAAATAATACGAAAATATATGTAACATATATCACTTAAATACTAGTCCATAAGGTAGCTGCACAAATATCGCCAATGCATCCTAGACCCAAAATATGGATTGTAACATATATAGTGAAATGAAAGTAGAGTTAAGGATTCATATTATAAAGCTAGAGAAAATAATACGAAAATATATGTAACATATATCACTTAAATACTAGTCCATAAGGTAGCTGCACAAATATCGCCAATGCATCCTAGACCCAAAATATGGATTGTAACATATATAGTGAAATGAAGTAGAGTTAAGGATTCATATTATAAAGCTAGAGAAAATAATACGAAAATATATGTAACATATATCACTTAAATACTAGTCCATAAGGTAGCTGCACAAATATCGCCAATGCATCCTAGACCCAAAATATCGATTGTAACATATATAGTGAAATGAAAGTAGAGTTAAGGATTCATATTATAAAGCTAGAGAAAATAATACGAAAATATATGTAACATATATCACTTAAATACTAGTCCATAAGGTAGCTGCACAAATATCGCCAATGCATCCTAGACCCAAAATATGGATTGTAACATATATAGTGAAATGAAAGTAGAGTTAAGGATTCATATTATTATAAAGCTAGAGAAAATAATACGAAAATATATGTAACATATACACTTAAATACTAGTCCATAAGGTAGCTGCACAAATATCGCCAATGCATCCTAGACCCAAAATATGGATTGTAACATATATAGTGAAATGAAAGTGGAGTTAAGAATTCATATTATAAAGCTAGAGAAAATAATACGAAAATATATGTAACATATATCATTTAAATACTAGTCCATAAGGTAGCTGCACAAATATCGCCAATGCATCCTAGACCCAAAATATGGATTGTAACATATATAGTGAAATGAAAGTAGAGTTAAGGATTCATATTATAAAGCTAGAGAAAATAATACGAAAATATATGTAACATATATCATTTAAATACTAGTCCATAAGGTAGCTGCACAAATATCGCCAATGCATCCTAGACCCAAAATATGGATTGTAACATATATAGTGAAATGAAAGTAGAGTTAAGGATTCATATTATAAAGCTAGAGAAAATAATACGAAAATATATGTAACATATATCACTTAAATACTAGTCCATAAGGTAGCTGCACAAATATCGCCAGTGCATCCTAGACCCAAAATATGGATTGTAACATATATAGTGAAATGAAAGTAGAGTTAAGGATTCATATTATAAAGCTAGAGAAAATAATACGAAAATATATGTAACATATATCACTTAAATACTAGTCCATAAGGTAGCTGCACAAATATCGCCAATGCATCCTAGACCCAAAATATGGATTGTAACATATATAGTGAAATGAAAGTAGAGTTAAGGATTCATATTAAAAAGCTAGAGAGAATAATACGAAAATATATGTAACATATATCACTTTGAAAATGATTTGCAATATCGGAATTAACGTATTTTTATGTAATGCTTTGTTTCTGAAAAGCAGAGAGCGAATCATACTGAGTTTCCACTGAGGGCGCTATTGGGAAAATCGTAAAAATTATTTTGTCTGTCGCTGTCATTCATAACACATTTTCTGAGGCACGGATTTCGACAATTGTTTTGTTCGATAGCAAAGGTGATGACGACGTGCCATTTAGTTGAATAAGAACAGCTATGATCCCATTTCGATCTTCAGTACTTTGGTACATCACATTAAAAATAGTCTATATAGAGGTTTTTCGGTGTGCTGAATATAATAATATAGTTATCTAGGGTCCATTGGCATAGTTCATGCCTTTTTATGGGTTTTCAATGTGTTTACAGTCAATGAACCGGATTTCTATAATATAGTCTATCTTCATTTGTCTGATAATGTATTGCGTTCAGGGCATCAAGAATGGTCTGTATGTATGTGGCATCTCTAAAGGCTGAACACAATAATTTGGTAATCAGTTTTTGGTTACGTATTGCGTACATGTCTTCAAGAATTGTCGGAATAGGTTTAGAGACCACCACAACTATATACTTAATGCGTTGTTAGTTGTTTTAGATCGGTTTCAGGTTGATGAAGTTTTAGGATTTTCAATGGGTTAGGGAGGTTTTAGGGTGGTATATATCAAACAAAGCCTATTACAGGTGATTAAACAAAATAACTTAAAAATAAAACAACGCTCGAACCACTGTCACGTGCGAGGTTCGAGCATACTATATATACAGTACCAACCCCGTTATGTGTGTTGAATAGAGATAAGTTCTAGAGCACTCAGTCGCAAACTGTCAAACCAGTTTTCCTATGTTTCTCATACTGCAATTTTGCAGCAAAAGATTTACTGCATAATGCATGAGGCATGAGTAAACTAAACCTGCGCCGTCTACCATCCTCTTGTGACACCGCGCACAAAATGTTGTTAGAGAACAAAGCACCTATTGAAATAGCCATTTTCAAATTAAAAAAGAAATCATTGGCGAACGCAGACCGACTCTTTGCAAAATGGTGCAGTTTATATTCGTTAACACAATGTACTTGTTTGTTATTTGGCAACACCTACATTTCACAGCTCACAGTGTGGCAACTTGCATTCAGAATTTGTTGTTATGTTATGTTATATTAACCGTTTTGTGATATTAATAAAAATACGTGCAGTTCGCGAAAATAACAAGCGGTGTATAGCTTTCAAAATAGTAAACGAGGATATTTTTCTTCGATAATAAATAATTTTTTTTTCATTTTCTTGCTAACGGTCAATAACAGGTTAATGTTTTAAAACTAAAAGTTAATAGGATAATATTTTGTTTCTTATTGTAACGATTCTTGTAACGTTTTGGATATGTTGCCCAAAACACCAATTTCGTGTTCTCTTATTGGTAGGCAGAACAAGCGATTGGAATACCATATAATGGATGGTAGGCGGCGCACCTTAAACTTGCTAATACGTAATCGTTACAGCACGTGCGGGTCATGGGAAAATAAACCGTCCAGCCTAATTCTAAATATATTTTTGGGTCAAAGAATCAAAGCTTTTGTTTGCAAGACACTAAAAAGTTAGCCTTAACATACCTTTCTCAATGTATTTAACTTATAAATGTCTATAGGGGCGGTTACACAACCTCCGTAAGGGTGGGACCCCCAAAATAAATCGTTCGCACCCTGAAAGGTTCACACCTCTGTTGGCCTCCCCGGGCATGTGCGGTGAATTTTAGCTATAATAGTGCGAAAATTGACAAAAGATTGGAATAAAATTGGCAAAAATAAGGAAAAATAGAAAAAAATTTATCGCAAATAGGAAAAATTTGGTAAAACTTTAAGTTCGTAAAGTCAAAAATTCACCCCACTCCCTGGCCTACCCCCTCCCCCACCGCACACCTATGCTTTAACTATGTCCTATATGTGTATATATGGGAAAATGAAATGACACGGAAAACCAGATTTGGCCGTTTGCTTTACCACCAGACCCCTTCAGCTTTATACCCCCGTTTTTTCATTTTCCCACTTAACTCCGTTTGTTTCCTGTCCCCGTTTAACATGGTTTTTCTTTTTTTTTGTTGTTCTTTGTTTTTTACACTAAAGTATGTTTTTTTTATGAAAATGAAATGACACGAAAAATTTTTTCAGCTTAATTCTGTTTCTTTTCTTTTTCTGCTAACTCCTTTTTTCGCTTAACTCAGTTTTTCTTTCGTTACAAAGAGCTTGCAGTTATATATTCCATGATAAATAAATCGTAAGCATGTAAAATGCATTCCAAGACGTGAAAATTATAACATGACCCCAACATTTAATACAAAACGAACGCAAAGTGCCTTAAAGAAAGTTTCATTCTTAATACAAAAAATAGTTCCAGGCATTTTCAATCTTGTATTTTTGCCTGATTCTAAGCTTTGTTATAAAAACAATTTAGTACCTGTGTCACCAAAAGTGTAATGATAAAGGTGACCCAGTTTCATACTATTTACACCGTACTTTTCAGTATACCATATGTTATGCCTAACAAGGACTTAGAATAGATGCTGAAACAACCGTTGGATCAACAACATTTATTAATATATGCGTGAGTTCACTTTAGGTGCGTAAACTTGGGTTGTTGTTTTGTTAAATCAGCTCAGGATCGTAAAAGCGATGAGTGTCCGCAAACAAAAATATACCCTTATGTACGGTAACAAACATTTGTGATATAGCAGCATGTAGGTGCTATTCACTGTCGGTATTTTGCGATTTAGTATCAAATTTTTCTGACCGTGTACACGGGAAAACGCGATCGGTAATTTTTTTGTTGATTTTTTTATAAATTTATTTTTTTATTTATTTTTAAGAGTAATTTTTTGATAACGCGATTAGTTTTTTGGCACATGCTGTAACACACACATAGACCGCGAAAATAGCTGTCCGAGTCAGCATGTCATTTGGTGAACGCGGACACCGTGGAAAATACAGAAATTTACGCGTACGCAAATTTCGTTCGTGCATCGCAGAGCTCGTTCACTAAAATTTGAATACCGATTGCAGAAATGTGAACGAGAACAATATATTTCGTGGTTTTGACAAAAGAACAACCCTGGTGTATGCGCCCAAAGTGGATTCACGCAGTAATATAATGCCCAGAATGCATTTTTCCGAACTAATCGAATAATCATTAAGTTAATTGCATGGAATCGGCACACTCTCATTATGTGCACTTTAAGGAACAATTCCGCTAAACATAAAACAATTAATTTCGATATTGGTCATTTGATAAATGAGATATATTATATTGGACGTGTGACAGTGTTAATTTTAGTACTGAGTACTATTAAGGGAAATATTTCCCAAAAAAATTTTAGTATCAAATGTAAAGGAACATTGTTCCTTACATTGCGCAAATTTTTAAATTTGGGACATTATTCCTAAATGTCAAGCGAAATGTTCCTAAATAATTCGGCACTTAAAAATTTCCCTAGTTTGTTGAACGACATAAGAAAAGGAATTATTCCTTCATATTAAAAGAAAATTTTTCCTTAATATTTGAGAAATTTTGTGCTGAATATCAAGGATATTAACTGAATATCCTTGTCCCTAAGATAAAGGAATATATACCATTGCGTGGTTTTAAAGAAATCTACTACTTAATATTAATGGTTATAATTTGTAATATTCAGTACTAAAGGCGTGTTCACACGCTCAAACTTTTTGCTCAAATTTTGAGCTAAAAATTTGTGTTCAAAATTTGATCAAATTTTGACGGTAATTTTTAACGAAAAATTGTGATATTTCAAAATTTGGGAACAAAATTTGAGCTCAAACTTTTTCATGTAATGAATCTTGTCAGTGATTGGCTATAGGAATATCCTTGAAAAGTTTGAACAGTGTTCACGCATTCAAACTTACCAAAAATGGAAAAAAGATGCTTTCAAATTTTGATCAAAATTTGATCAAAATCTGAGCTCAAATTTTGATCAAAATTTGAGCAAAAAGTTTAATCGTGTGAACACGCCTTAAGATTAACAGTGTAGGTAGCTTAACTTTCTACAAAAGACCTCCCGATAAAAGTTACACAGCTTAAAGCCACATAAAGTAATGTCAACATTTACATGTTGGAGTTATGTAACACATTTATTACAACTGATTATACAATATTAACTTAATATATTACAATATTAAGGTTTCGACCGTTTTGTTGCATGGTGTAATAATTTGTAAGACATATATTAAGGTTGCATCGGTATGATAACAAGAACAACCTAGAAAACCTCGGCTCGACTTCTGAAAGCTAGAAAAGAAACTATTATGTATATAGTTCGCTTGTTATGTTATCACTTGAATCGCAGTCCAAACTTTTATTATAAAGAGCCTGATAGCCGAGCCGGCGTGTGCTTTCCATCGATGCTAGACATGGTTGAGGAAAAGCTGGGGCTGAACCAGAGTTTGAAAAACTTTGCTTTTTATTGTCGTCTTTACTTAATATAAAACATACGGTTCCATCAAATTTGCCTCATTTTGTGCTATGGTGATAGTTCAGGACATGAGAAAATGGGAAATTGTAGGATTGAGACGAAAGGATTTGGACGTAAGAAGAAGAAAATTCAGATTCATATGAAATTGTCATGAAAAACGGCATCCGGACAGGTAATACAGCTATTTCTCAAAATTTCGACTGTGTTTAAGCTACAAATGTGTGTCGTAAAGTTTCACAAAAACATTTCAATGACGAAATGCTATATATACTATCAACATTTCAAAACAAACATGGTTAGCTGTTGATCCACTCCTTCTGACACCACACCATATCGTGGTTTCTGCCAAAACCCAAACTCAACTTGATATATTGTATACACCATATTACAAAGCACATTTCTAAGCGCGAACAACTGAAGTCGCAAAGTTGATACTTAAAGCTTCATTATTGTGAATGGTTTAACTCGTTCCGGGACACAAAATCTACCATTATTTTAGGAAGTCGATTATCAAGAAAATAATGTCATAGAAGCTATTTGGGATCCGGACCACATTTTTCATTATTGTAACTACAAAATCAGAGTCTCACCAGTTTCCTTTCAGTGGGCACCAGTCAACCCAGGCATGCTTTAAGGCCCTTGTAGTCAATCAACAATGTCTCTGGTCATTGTAGGCAATCATAATTCATCAAGTAGAACAAAGCACGCTCTGTTAACCATTGAAAGCCTTTTATTAAAATTTGGAGGAATATAAGAATAACTAAATCAACAGTTACGACACGATTAGATCTTTGCCATCATAGGCGGATTTAAGCTTGGGAGGTCTGTTGGTTTTTGCTAAAATTTTCCTCAATTTTCGCGAATTTCCCCCAATTTTTGCTAAGATTTTCATCAAATTTTGGTAATTTTTGCCAATCTTTCCCCAATATTTATTGATTTCCTCAAAATTTTGCGCGAGCCTTCAGCTTGCAGCAGAAGGTGATAAACATGGCTTGAGTGGAAGGATAACTCCTGCCCCTACGGAGGCAGTGCGACCCCGTTAAAGTTTCTTTTCTTGAATCTCAGCATATGCGTACCAGTCATAGATTTGAGGATCCGCCACTGTTTGTCGTGGATCTGTTTGCTCTGTCACAGTATATGCGCTGAACGAAGAGCACTTCAGTTTTAGAAGAAGACGGAATCATTCACAGAGAAAGGAACTATATATCCAATGCGCTAAAGGCAGATGTTTATCTATTGTTGGTTAAAAAGGGCGCTGTCCTCGGCAGCACGACATAGGTTCTGTTATGATCTGTGCTTCAGCTACTGTGGCCATACACCCCATCGTGCGCTCGTCATATTTCGCCACATCGCTGAGCGCAGGCGTAACGCCGAGAAACCACGGGGTTAGTGTGTAATTTTAGAGCTAAAATAATACAAAAATGAGACCCGAGTCCCAAATAAGCCTTGTGTCCTTATTTTCTAGGTAACTTAATGTTCTGAAATTCAGATATTTAACCTAACCCTAATCCGAGACATTTGCCATGTTCTACTTTCGATTGGGTCTACGGACGAGAGGGATTACAATTAAAAAGATTGCAACTCCAGTCCACTCGAGCACTGTGTCGCGTTCGTACTTCTAGTGTTTTAGGAATAGAATTATGACAAAAAGCGAAATCGACATCACAGCTGTCAGGCTGTGACATCGAAAAAGAAATAAACATTTATCTTTAAATCGTTAACATATGTCTTTAAATTCACAGCAGTAAAATTACATAAAGTATATACAAAGTTATTTCTACTCCATTCATACACATATTTTACCACTTCTTGCAAAAAACATAGCAATTCAGCAAAATTTTGTACTAGATGATCGAATTCAGTTGATTTATGTGGACAAAGTGTGGCTAAGGAGTCGAATTTTATAAATTCATCAATACAGAATTTTTGTTACATTTAATTTCTAACATGAAACTGAATTAAAAAAACGAATGTTGGTCAATTTCGCGATTCGTACACCGAAATTCCGAAGTGTTTAGTTACAGGAATAACGCCGCAGGTTTATTAGCAATAGAACGAAGTACCATTCTTACTTTTGCGTGTGTGTGAGAGATGTTATTCAGGGCCCGAGGAAGAGCTAAATATAACTTTGGGAAGTCCCAGTCCTAACGTAACCTCTTAAACCCTATGAACACCTAATACATATGAGTGCCGTTGTTAGGATACCTACCTTCGACCGCGGGACTCTCATGCCGATAGGTACCCTCACATGTTTGAACATTTTAACCAATTCCAATCTTCTGAAAATTTTCCACGTACCATCGTCACGTGGGCGGAATGGGGGACGGTGGCGTGCGATCGTGGCTGGAAAAATATCAGAGGTTCTATGGTTAACCCCTACTCCTATGGGCACTTATGAATATAAAAAAATATGTGCCATAAAATGACCTATCCTGGAGTCCCTTCTGGCCATAGTTTGGATGCCTCTCACATCATGGAAGGTGGAGTTACGTATTAGCGCTTACCTTGATTTATGCACATGTTTTTTATCGCAGGCGTGTGCTTATAGCGAATCTGCATATAGCGAAAATAATGTTGCTGTGATACGTTCGTTTAGTCCAAGCCAAATGATTTGTACTAAAATAAAGGTGGATATAGTCTTCATACTGAATTTGAACTTATGCACGGAACCGTGCGTTTGTTGCTAATTTTTCTACAGAGACCTGACGTTAACACCGTTCACCTCACGGCCGTCATACCATTTGATCTCACAAGATATCTAACGATTCATGAATACCACAAATTACGGCTATGATTGCACGACCTGTTCAGTTAGCAGGGCGTTTTCAAAAACATTCACCAAATATTAATACTGAAAAAGTATTCGTGTCGATTTTACAGCTGTAGGTTAATGCTTTATATTTGAAAACTGGATTAAAACAATAGTATATACGGACTTGTTACAATTTGTATCATCTTAGCGGAGCTAAATATTATCATGTTTTCAATTACAACGTGAATATCATGATGTTACTAACTTAACTAAAGAAGTACGGCCATTAAGAAATAGTATGAAAATATTACTAGCACCAAAATCAAAGCACAATATATTTTAGCTTTGCTGCTGTAGGAAACAAAGCATATTTTATGTTGATGCCCCTTTAGAAAGTGAATCTTGGAACGCGATGATACAACGGGCTAATTGTACCTGGGTCAACCACTTTAGTCCCCTTGTACAGGGGAGCACAACGCGGGGACGGCCCTCGTCACTTTGGCGGCTCCCCAGTTTTCCGGTAGCAGCCCCACCCCCCGCTATTTAGTGGCGCGCGATTGCCCCTGTATATACGTACATTATACCGTAACTCGTAGTGATTACATGAGTATTAAACTACACTAGCATTGTATATACATATACAATGTATGCTGCCGCAAAGTGTAATTGATCATACATGCCGGCAGGGTGGGGGGTAGGGGGTAACCCCACTGTGGTCCGGACCCCCCCCCCAAGGCCGAAAAGCCAGGGGTGGGGTAACCCCCCCTGGGGCTGCGGTGCCCCCCCAAAGGGGTATTGGCGGCTCCTCGGCGAGTGTCGAATTAGGACCTTAGTGCAAAACCTTGCGCAAATTGCCCTGCTTGTTGCTAAAGGTGCATGTACGGCCGTAAATTTGTGGAAACCCAGATTTTTCGAAAAGGGTTTGTATTCTCATAATTTCTCTGTAAAAACTGCGCTCATACGCGAAAAATGAGGCTGCGAGGACCAAAAATAAAAAAGGTCCTCACGACTAACCCCCCTAGGAAAATTTGGCCGGCCATGGGGTTACCCTCCTGGGATGGCCGCGACCCCCCACCCGTGGGGGGCCTCTACCCCCTGGCATGACCGACCGTCGACATGTGTGGTAATGATGTTCGACTATTAAAGTAAATGAACACTTATATCAGTATTAACATACACTCGCATATGAAAAGTTTTTATATACACATAATATGCTGTAATGTGCTTTTATTTTTGGTAATCAATTTAAATGAACAATTTATGAACGATAACTTTACATAAAGCACTGCAGCGAGTATTGCTTTTTGAAAATTTGATCATTAACATATTTGCATAGCATGCTTCAACATGCATTATGGTACATCTCTCAGATCATCGTCGCGTATCACAGAGATATACTTCAGAATCGAGTGTACTCGACTTAATTCAATTACGGACTGTTTCACATTACATTTTTCATTGTAAGCATGAATATCAGCTATAACATATATATATAGCAGTTTGAACCATTACTACGTATCTGCTGATTGTGCTATGTCTCGAAATTAAAGGTCGTAACACTGCTTAATCGAACTGAGTTACCTTCGTTGTTAATACGGTTAACGATCGTTGCACAATTTGAAATATGTAATGCAAATAAAGAGCATCTAGCATATTGATTATTTCTTCTTTAATTCGAAAATATTTGTCACGTTTTGTTTGGTGTACGTCCAATAACTCTATATTTAGAAGGGCAAATCGTTTTAACGTTTGGCTAGCCACGGTCAACCAGTGTGACATTTTTGGGTCGAGCCAGGCCCTACAAACATATTTAACTAATGGTAAAGCAGAGGCTGATAAATTGTCACAAGGTCCGGAATCGGCTTTAAAAGCCAGAAATATATGACAACAATGGAAAATCGCTAAAATTGGAAATTGGGGATATTTATGTTCATATTCGTAAAACATACTTCCAGCTGCAATAGCGTAATTTTCATGCATAAAAGAGCGTGTTTTACATAGCTACTAGATTGGCTTGTAAAAGGCGCTTAAACAAATATTTTAAAAATAGCGATATTTTACGCATTTATTTTACCTGCATTTATGCGTCATGCGTTAATTACTACTAATATTGCCTTTTTTGGGCCTAGAGCGAAATATTTCCCTGTAACACAATCTGCTAAACTGGATGTAATAAATATTTTTTCTGTAGTCCGTCCGGGCTATCAAACCTTGAGACATAGTCACTCCTGGCTCGTACAAACATACTACCATAGCTTAGCTATTTATTTTATTTACGAAGGCCGGATGTAGCTGTGCCTTTTTGCCACGAGCCGAAATTGGCTTTGTGACAGAATCCAGCCCTACTGCACACATCTTAAGGTAAATGATGCATAATATTGTGTATAGTGTTGTGAAATCACATGTATTAATTGTGCGACGTGCATCTCTTTTGTTTAGCTTTGAAATTTAATTAATGATGGTGTTATACAAATACAAATTTATTCAGTTCCTATGGTACATAGTTATTATTGTTATCTATCCAATACGGATTAAATCCAGTACATTTGTAAAGGTCTTGCAGTATCGAAACATTATTTGCTGTATTAACCTTAATGCCGAACGCAGAATCTAGGAAATATTCTTAGAAATAGATCTTTTGCAACTTATAGTGATCCTAAACTGCTTAGGAGTTTTATGTACCTTCGGTAGTAGATGTACAAGCGGAAGATATTTGTAAACCAAATTTGTAACACATCTTAATTAAATGCTTTATAACTACAGCTTCATCTAAGTTGATTTACTCATAAACTTTACTGTTATGAACAACTACGTCTAATACTCGTTTCTTCTGCTCGACGTAGAATTTTTTGTAAATGAAAGGATAATTTTGACTTGCTTTGTTTGTACTGTTAATTTCGTACTTGTCATTCAACTCTGCTAATCAGCTATTGGTGTATAGGTTTACAAAATTGGATGTCGGTTTTGTACGTACATGGCTTTTTACGTTAAAAGAATTTCTTTGAATTTTTCTAATAGCGTAGTTGACCATATTTCCATTAGATTTCGAGGTATATTAACCTTTTACTTCACTGCAACCAGATATCTAGAAATATCAAATTGAAAACTGCTTACAATTTTAACTGATAACAATTTTAACGAAACTTTGGAACCTTTACAAACACTTTACCTAAATGTTAGTCATTTATAATATTCAAACTACCACAAATGACATGTCTATAGTGGCTATCTATAAAAGGGTTTGAGCCACAATGACAAAAACCGATAAGATTTTTGAAATTAGGTAGACGTACGGTTTGTGTACAATTAAAAATTTTAGAGCTAACCGGTATATTGGAATTAAACGTAATTGAATGTTTAATGAATTTTAATAATTTAGACTCATTTACGATATCAGTCGGCCAGGTATTATATAAATCCGATGAGGTTAATAATTTATTTAACCAAACATCAAATATTATACGTCTGAAGCGTATAACAATATATACTGTTTTTTAACTTTCTGTGTGTCGTTTTGTTATGCTTACGATCACCATGGTATCCAGTAAGTCGAAGGTAATTTCCTGATTATGCGTGGGTATCTTATAATCTGGGTTCGAGAGTGTAGTTATAATCGTGCTATATTTACGGAGGATGAGTAGAAAATCTAATAATATATTTGTGGAAAAATTTAATGTCCTCATTGCAGATATTGTAAATATCATAAACTACGATAGTTAATGTATTTCTGTTTCTTTGATTACGTCCGCGTCTCAGACCACTCCTTTTTCTTCTTGATAGAAATACCGGAAGAAATCGTGACAATATTTCATATAAAAAAATGTTGACCCTTCGTCGATTTCTGAAAATCTGTCATTTAGTCCATAAGGAAGTTTAGTTTTAACATGTGCTATCCAGTAATTTTCAATGGACCTTCTATTGTTTGCTATATCTTCCTTGAAAGTTCTGCTGTAATCAATCCTTGGTCAATTTGGATTTGCATATTCTGTGCACTGCAAGATCCACAGTTGAAATGTTGACCATAGATCTTGCTATGTTTTTATCAGTCTCAGTATATACTGAATTTAAATGTTACTTAAATCTCTCCCTAAGTAACCTGTAAGTCTCTCCAACACATAGTACGCTGCACTTAGCGCATGTAATGAGATAATAATATTCTTGGTTTTACAACATATACCAAATGTTTATTATATATACACGTTTTTTCTATATTATAGTCTAATATCGAAAATTTATTCGAAAAATGTTCTGAAGTAAAGGCTAGAACCGGTTGTAAATGGTTGCACGTAATACTACAGTTCTTTTGGAATATTATATTAGCTAAATGGGGGACAACCGTTTGATCCTAGGTCAAACGCCGAATGTCCACTAGATCTTTCCGAAGACATCAAAAGTCACCATGTTTCCAGACCAGCTGCAACATCGTCAACGATATGAAATCAACCACAACGTGTAGGTATATACCCAAACAATAATGGATGTCATAAGTCTCTCAAGAACAAACAAAACCTTGCAAAACAGCTAGCTAGCTACGTCTTATGACAGCGTAGCTTGCAGTCAGGTTATATGAATACGCAGTTTTTTAAAAAACACCTACAAGCGAACGCTGTTAAGATCTGATACATATCTAATAATAGAAATCCATGTTTTACGATTAGTTCCAAAGTAGTACGGTTTTAAGATTATTGACAGTAACGTTAGAAATATTATAGTTTTAAAACATTAAAGTTGGTGAACACAAGAGTGCATTAGGGAAGAGTATGATACTTCCCTGCACTCACATATTAGCCCGTGTTTGATGATGCGGCGTTTTCTGCCTGACCCCCCCCCCCCAGTTTCTGGGGTGGGGGTAACACGGACCTCCCAGTTCTTTGGAAGGTAGCTCGAACAATAAGGGAGCTGCTTATAAACCGACCTCCCCCCCAGAAATTGGGTGTCCGATTTACCCCCCCCCCAAAAAAAAACTGTGGGGAGTCCGAGCTACCCCTAGAAACTGGGAGGATGTCAGGTCGAAAACGGCCGTATCATCAAACACGGGCTAACATGTGAGCGCAGGGAAGTGTCATACTCTTCCTTAATACACTCTTGGTGGACATAAAACGATTGAATTATACCAGAAATGTCTCATACTTCAAAACTTAATATTTCATATTTCATAGCTATCAGGGTATATCTATCTCAGGGCTATCAGTTTACTCCATAAGGGTCGAACTCCTTGAAACAGGTGCATTTCAAGCTTTTTAAATGCGGAGGGCCGGCAAAAAGGGGAGGAGACCGGTCCTTTACATTCATTTTGTTATAACACCTTCAATTTTTTTCACGTTTGTCAGAAAAAAGTTGCCCCTACCCCGCCTTCCCCCTCCCCCCAGTTGCGATGCCCCTACCTGAAACTTGTAGAAACTGTGAGCAATATTGCAAAAATTTTAATCCCCACAAAAAACATCTGCCCTATCTACGTAATATACAGCAGAATAGAGTTGCATCCGGTCCGGGTATTCCGAGTATTTCTGACAAAAAATTCTGGGTCCGGGTACAGGAATTTGTTTTCAAAAATTCCAGGTCCGGGACCAGTTATTTTATTTTGCAAGGTTCGGGTCCGTGTCCGCGTACTGCCAAAAATATCCGGACTGCTTGTCAGCTCGTTCGATTTAATATCCAGTGACATATTATGTTCAGTAATAATCATGCTCGCCAAAAAACCATCTGATGACTGATTATACTGTGGACTTGAAAAATGTAACAGTCGACGACAATAGCCACTACTAACGCTAGGGATCATCTATTCTAGCTGAGAATCTGGTCAAAAAATTAATTTTCAAAATTTTATGCTCGCTCGCTGCTCAAATGATGCTATATCACACTAAAAACGCAGGCAGTGTACAACTGTAGCCGTAATTTTTAACATACAAAATTAGCTGAATTGTAGTTACACGTAAAAGGCGATACAATTTTACCATTTTGACGAGAAAACTTTCTCAATTGTTATCACAAAAGATTCAAGTTAAATGACTTGCACTCGGTGTTAAATTACTATATAATAGACCAGCCACTTTAAAACTCGAATAGGAAAAATTCGTACCATTAATTTTATGGGTGCCCTTCGAGAATACCTTAAAGCCAATCCTATCTACCGTATCAGAAAAGTAGAACTAGTAGAAGAAACGTTAAACGTCAAACATTTATATCTAAATACAGCAGAGACCACGTTATGGTTACATGTTGAATTCAATGTTTCCAGTTGACACCGCAGCAAAGCGCCAATATCGATAAGGCAAACTGTGAAATGATCGCTATAGACCACGAGCCATTTCGAGTTACGAGCTAAATGACTTGTACTTGATGTTAAATTACTATATAGTAGACCAGCCTTTAAAACTCGAGGATGGAAAATTCGTACGATTAATTTTATGGGTGCCCTTCGAGGTTACCTTAAAGCCAATCCTATCTATCGTATTAGAAAAGTAAAACTAGTAGAAGATATGTTAAATGTCAAACATTTATATCTAAACAATACAACAGAGAGCACGTTTTGGTTACGCGTTAAATTCAAATGTTTCCAGTTGACACCGCAGCAAAGCCCCAATATCAATAACGCAATCTGTGAAATTATCGCTATGGATTAGGAGCCATTCGAGTTACATATATATTACCAGCCATATTGTAATATATAGCATGTTTATGGAGAAAACTATAATATTTATGTATGCCTTGTCCAACTCCGGGTATTGGTTTTCAAAAATTCCGGGTGCTGGTCCGGCTCCGGGTACTTGTTTTAAAAAATTCCGGCTCCGATTATATAAATTTTGCAAGGTCCGGGTCCGGGTATTACTTTTGAAATGTTACAACTTTACGGCAGACCTTCGACACTTATGAAATATATAAAATGTATTTCTATATTCTTAACTACTGTTGGGATTCTAATACACTACGTGCGAGAAAATACGTATTTTTCCTAACTCATAGTTTAAAACTTACTATTTCATATTTCATAGATATTCATAAGGGTAAAGAAATTACCCCCTTCAGCGTCGAACCGCCTGAAACAGGGGAATTGCAAACTCTTCAAAAGTGGGCGCACCGGCAAAAAGCTGAGAAGGGTGTCCGTTTACATTCATTATTCATACCCCCATCAGTTAACTTTTGCACTTTTGTCAGTAAAAACTGAGCCACCCCCTATTTGCGACATCTCTGCCCTATAAAATTGTAGGAATTCTCAGCAACGTTGCAAAAATTTGAATTCCCCACGAAAATCATCCACCCCATCTGCCGCATAAGCCGGCGGACCATAGACGTCTATGAAAGATATTATCTTTATTTCTGTATTCCTAACTACCGTTGGGTCTTTCGTGTACTAAGTACGAGAAAATACGTAATTTTGTGTTAAATTTACAGTTTTATAGAGAAGACAGATAGCCCGTATTTAATGCTATTTAGTAGAGAACATGTCCCCTCTAGTTTTGCCTTTTACAACTTTGGGACCTGGTACTTTTACTACTTTCAATACTCGATGATGATACAACGCTAAGTTCTGAGAAAATTTCCATTCATTTCTAAACTATATCATCTTATTTGCAGTTAGTGTGTAAATTTTATTACATATACAGAGTTCTAAAATCTCTTATTTAGCTTTTACACTTACCTTTTTCCTTTCACAAGTAAGATAAGAATCCCCAGCTATCATTAGGCCTTTAGTGGAGTAAATTCGAAAAAATACGCAACTTTGTACCAAATCCATAGTTTTACAGAAAAGGAGCGTACTCAATTGTGCAATTTCGCCGCAAAGTTACAATCACCTGCTTGTGCCTTTTACTAATATTTTGGTTATGTCTAAACTGAAGTTTGCGACGCCGACTTGTGGACGATTGAATTGTGGTGACTAGTTAAATGGCAATTTATTACATAGCTAAACATGAAGATTTTGGATTTCCTGCTGATTTTATTGCTCCTTTGTTAACAATAATTTTCACGGTATTTGGGAATTCGCCGATCTAGGTAGTACATGTTATGGCGGACTATATTGCCGTTTTATCACATAGCTCGGCGTCAGGATTTACAATTCATTTTTTCTTTTTGCTATTTCGGTTTTTTGGGATAACTATAATTAAAAGCCAGTTGTCACGTTAGTTGAGCATTTGTCGACGGAGGCTCCTTTTTATTCACAATTGAAGCTAAACTATTATTTATTACTATTATATATATATAACTGTTATATACAACGCTGCCGATCAGTATTCTTATATAAAATTTAACCTCATGGCCTAATTGTTTTCAAATATAATAAATTTTTGGGGAGCATAAGGTAGCTGATGTATATTTTTGGAGCTTTTGAGGCATGACACACTTTAAGTGACTTATATATATGTAGCAAGCTCAGGTAAATTTGAATTATAGCTTATGAAATTACAACGTTAAAATTAGTATAAAAACGCAAAAACTAGATTTTCGCCAGAACTATTGTCCAAATAGTTAACAAAAACCTTGTGGTATAACCCCTGTAAGCTTACATAATCATAAGATTAAGCTTTTTGGTTGTTAGATTAATGGTCTAAAATTTTTGCGATCTAACCACTGTGAACTTATACTAAAATGATAAGACTAAGCCGTTATGGTTTCAGTAAACTACATTTTTCTGATCTAAGCACTGTCAACTTATAAAATGGTAATTGAGCCTTATGGTTCTTCGATTAATGACCTAAATTTTAACTAAAATGATAAGACTAAGCCGTTTTGGTTCCTAATAGCCTGCATTTTTGTGATCTAAGCACTGTCAACTTATAAAATGGTGATTGAGCCTTTTGGTTCTTGGATTAATGGCCTAAATTTTTTGTGACCTAGGCACCGACGATTTTAATTAAAATGATAACATTAAAGATTTAAGCCTTTTGGTTTTTAGATTAATGGCCTGAATGTCTTATGATTTAAGCATTGCCAATAAATTTATAAAATGATAAAATTATGCCTTTTGGTTCTTAAATTTATGGCCTTAAATTTTTTTGTGATCTAAGCATTGTAACGTTATAAAATGATAAGATAAAGCCTTTGGACTTTAAGATAAATGGCCTAAAATATTTTGTCATCTGTTAACTTTAAAAGTTAAAACTAAGCCTTTCTAGCACACGGATTAATGGCCTAAATTGCTTGGTCCTTAGGCCAAAAATGTCTTAAAGTACACTGAAATCAAAAACTTAAATGCCAGTAAACTGAATCATATTAAACAACACAGTATTATAAAATTTGTCATCTGTTAACTTTAAAAGTTAAAACTAAGCCTTTCTAGCACTCAGATTAATGGCCTAAATTGCTTGGTCCTTAGGCCAAAAATGTCTTAAAGTACACTGAAATCAAAAACTTAAATGCCAGTAAACTGAATCATATTAAACAACACAGTATTATAAAACTACAGGTTTTATACCAAATATTTTAACCTCTTAGTGTCCAAATTAATTTGTTTATCGTGAAATATCAGACTGCGCCAAGGATCGAACCCCTATCATACTATTTGAATGCGGTGTACACAACACAAACCATTGCGCTATCTAGAAGCTATTGTTCGGTTTCTTATGAAATCTAATTAAGTGAACGAACAACAACGCACGTGCAAACAAACGCCACATAACAAATAATGTAGCCCACATTAGGCTTTGGTCATAAACAACTACTAAAGCATTTGCGATTAAATAGTATCAATAATTGTAAAATCCATCATCTCATAGTGCGCAGATTGCAGATATATAGCACTTTATGCGAGCAAATTTTAAAATAGCAGGTAGAAATGTTCTTTAAAATATTTTAAAGCCTAATATGTTGTATAATCGTCATTTTTTCGGTCAAAACACGATAGTTGATACACTGGCTACATATATAGATATTGCCTTCCTGGCCCATGTCAACTTTAGGGGCCGAGGTATAATGCATGCCATGCCGCTCCCGATATACTAAGCCTAAGGCTTACCCTTAGCCTAAGCTAAAATCATTATATGAGACATACACTAAGCCTAAGCATAAGTCGGTAGGCTGCCGCCCCCCCCCCCCCCCCCCGCTCTAAGCTGTTCATTTTTAACGTCATAACGTCCGATCCCTAAAGTTGACATGGGCCGTAATCTCTTAAACTTAATCTCTTACACATTATTACAATGAAAATAACTCTGGGATTGTCTGACTTCTTCGAAACCACGCGGAATTAAATATGAGTACAAAATATTTACAACCACAACCCTAATTTTTTGGCTGTTTCCCAGGATGCCTGCAAAGGAAAATAATTTAAAATATTTGGTACAGAATTTTTCCCAATATTAAACGAATACTTTCTCCAAATAAATATGGTACCATATTTCACCATATATACCGCCAAAGAACCTAATTTTTGCCACCCAAGTTAAATATATATGTTGAGACAGATTTTCGCAAAATTACAACTAAAAAATAATTCTTAAATAATGATAAAATCATAAGTGGGAAATTCGTATGTAGCTAATTCCGCAAAAATTTGGTACTGTAGTACTAAAAATTTCTCAAATGGCATTGACTGAAAATATCTTTTCAAATTTAATTTGGTACTCAAAATTACTTTGTATTGAAAGCAGGCGGCGCTAAAATAATGATGTTGAGTAAAGCAGATTTAAATTGAAAAGTATAATAAATTTAGTAAAAATAAACACCGCCATATTGCAAATTGGTTGTGTCTTAAATTATAGCACAGAACACACACATTATTCATGCACATGTAGTGAATGTGTTTTTACACATAATAAACAGCAGTAAGTACATATATATATTTGTCGTAAAAATTCGTCTCGCTTCGTCAAACGGTACGTCAAAATCAAAATGAACGAGATTGATAAACAAAATTTGAAAGCAAAAATATGGATTATATAGTAGTTATACATACACGGATTTACAGTTTGTCTTACTCTATCACAATCATTTGTATACGAAACTATGCTTGGAATCGTTTCCTTTACCCCCTGCCAGGTCGTAATTGGTTGGTTTTGAAGATATAGCGATAATTTTAGCACCATTCGGCAAACTGGTTCAGAAAATAACCATTTCGACTAGTTTTATTCCGACTTTTGGGTTCCCAATGGTACCCGAAACTTTCGAAAAAAACTTTTTCGATAAATGTATAATTTTATATACCATTCGAACCGCATTGACGATCTGAGTCAAATGGGATTAAGATCGGCGCATTGGCTTATTCATAAACGACTTAGGCTTCCGATTAGCCTTAGGATTTTACATAAATGGCAATGAACTCTTAAACTTCAGAAAACTTCTAAACCCGGGAATATTAAGCCTTTGCAATTTACAACGATAACTCAACCACTGAGAACCGAAAAAATTAAAAAAAATTTGTCGTAACAGCGACCGACACTAGTATTTTCTGAACCAGCCCATCGAGCTGAATGGAAAGGTACCAAAATTACCGCTGTATCTTCAAAATTCACCAAATTCGGTATGGGCTAAAGGTTACTGCTAGATATCATTGAATCATTTGACTTTTTTCAGTTCTACAATGAACCAACGCACGTTCATGGCTATATATTCAACCGGGTACTGAGCCGACATAACGTAAACTGGTCCTGGACTTACACGTGACCGTATGTTCTGCCTCGGATCACCATTTGATTACTTTCTCAACGTGTGGTGCAAAACGGCACCCAGGACTCAAAACATTTTAATTTTCGGCAATGGAAACAGCTGGATGCATACTTTTTCGCAAATGATGCTATAACTACCTTCACGATGGCGGGTACGCTGCATGGCAACGCTGCTACTGTAGATGTGATACCACACGCTTTCGATGAAGCTATGCAAAAAGCCACTGATGTCCATGCTCCGATAAAGAGTAAAGTAATTCATGAGCGCCCGGAATGGTCGTGGTTTCACACGGAATGCAGCAGGGCAAAATCTAATGTCAGTGGGCCCAAAAATGTTGACGCCGACTCAAGCAAACCGTAGTAGGCATCTCAAGCAGCAAAATCTTTCACAGAACTCGCCAAAATAAACTAAATTCGTTTTGGCGTAAAGGACTAAGCAGCGGTAAACACTCAAACAAATGGAAATTAATTAGTAAGCGTCAACAACAAATCATGAATGTGGGTTGAGGTGGGTTTTGATTTTTGGTGAGATGAAGGGAGTGGTTGTGGCGGGCTGGGTGTGGTGGCTGTCGTTTTGGGGTTGTTGTTGTGCTTGTTTTGTTTCTTTCTCGCTGGGAGAGGTGGTGAGTGGGGGGGATGGAGGCCGTGGTCGGTCTGTGTTGCTTCTCCTCGCCATTTTGTTTCCGCAACTGGTTCGTCCGCCGAGCGCACTCGCTAGTTGGCGTCGTGTTTGGGTGGGCGGGAGGATCGAGTGGTTGGGGACGGCGATTTTCTGTGGGGGGGTTGTTGGCCGGGTGGTGGGAAGGGGGTTGTGTTCGTCGTGTCTTGTCGCGTCTGTGTTTGAAGGTGGTGTGGTTGGGCTGGCGACGACATTTTTAGGGTTCGCAGAGCGTGAACGTTGGCAGGCGGGGGGGGGTGGGCGAGGAGGGGTGGTGGGGGGAGGCTCGGGGCCTGGGGAGCGTGGGCGGGTGAGGAAAGGGTGGTGTCTAGGTCGGGTCGCGCTGTGATGGCGCGTAATGTTACAGTCTCTCCGCGGCGGAGTGTGTGGTTCGGGGTGGGTACGGTGTTGTGGTGGTGTCGACTTGCCCTGCTGCTGCGGGCGGGCTGGGTGTGGTTTTTCTTTTCTTTCTTTTTCGTCCCCCTGTGGCTGCGTGCGTGCGGTGGTGGCTCCGTCTGGCTGGTGCCAGTTTTGCCGTGTTCTTGTTGGAGCTTGGGTTTCGAGTTTGGTCCATTGGTGAGTTGTTCCTACGGTTGAAGGGCTCGGGGTTAAAGGCTATTATTGTGGGAGGAGGGAAAAATATTTTTTTTGTACTTGGCCCATAGGCGCAAATTCGCGGGGGGTCGGGGGGCTCCGGACCCCCCAATATTTTGAAATTTAAAACAAGATTGACACAGCTCATTCGGATTTTATTTACATGAGAGAATTGTGAAAATTGAAAATGTTGGAAAAATTTTAAAATTCTTCCTAACGATAATGACTGTTCAAAATATATACAGTTAGGCGTTGGTACGCTGTAGTTGCATTTAACATTTGAATTGCCAATGCCACTTAACATTTAATATATGAGCACTTACAAAACTCCTTGCGGTAATCAAATGTCTAATTTTGTACCGCCTATTGCGGCACCTTCACAATTGCCGTCCAGACTCGTTTTGGTAATCGTTAGTGAAAATTTTTGTATTGCTTCGGTTTCAACAATATGTGCTGCCTTTGGATTTCACATTGTTTTATATATTATATGCTTTATGCCCATCTTTATTTTGGAAGTCTGAGAATTGGGGTCGACGGCTCGGGGTCGATATCGATGCATTGCAAGGAGAAGGGAAGCCAAAAATAGGAGTCGAATGTCTCCCCTTGGAGGGGAAAAATTTTCAAAATTTACATTTACACGTTTCAGAGGTATATCGAGCCATCCTAAGCATTTGTGTACCATTCATCCCGATTTGCATGCCTTTTATCCCAATTATAGTGCATATATGTTCATATATAATGAAGTTGATAGTAGCAGAAAATATCTCTCGACCGAGAATGGTTCCAGTGCTCTAAGACTGACAGGTATAGCGCTGAGTGAGCACGCTTAAAAATAGTGAATTCCAAAAATGATACTTTGCCGAAATTGTTTCTTTTTCAAACTTGACCATATGTTTTTAATATGTGAGTTGATTTAGAGGTGCTTCCCACCACCCGGTGCAGAATTTAATGCGCTTTATGCGTTGAAAATGTTGGTGGTTTTGCGGTCGCTGTACAACAGTTGTAATTTTGCTGTAAAAGCAATGGCAAGGGGCCAAGTAGATTCCAGTCCAAAGAACTATGAAGCCCCTAAATATTGATATCTGTAATAAATTAATAACTGTTAAATTATTTAATTCCAGCATTGTTAATTTGTATCGACAACACATAATGTCTATTGTGCAATTCTTAAAGCGAAAGGCCCCTACTACTACAAAGGGGGCCGATGACTCTGTTACCGTCACCAGTCCTAAGCGTATTTGTACTAATCATGCCGAATCAAATAGTTGCGTTCGCCAAAGTACGCCAACGACTGCGCTTGATCCTATGGAAATTACCTTCGGGTATTCTGCTCCATTTCAGCCCGATGCATCACATTATGATAACCAGATACATATAGTGAACGGTAAATCAAAGACACTAACATTTCAAACCGCGTGGTATGAAAAGTATCCATGGCTGCACTACTGCGCTGCCGTGCGAGGTGTCGTATGCTACTACTGTTCTAACGCGACGAGTAAAAACCTCACAGCCCTTGCGACAAAGGCAGATTCCGGCTTTACAACTTCTGGATTCAAAAATTGGAAGGGTGCCCTGGAAAAATTTGCGAAACACGAGAAAAGCGAAAGTCATCGCTTTTCAATACAACAACTACGGCAACAAAAGCAGCCTGTCAACTCCATGTTATCCAAACAGATGGAAGCAAGCCAGCAAGATGCTAACACCTGTTTACGAGCCCTAATAACGTCCGTACAATACCTATCTCGACAAGGGCTACCATTTAGAGGGCATGAGAACAACGAGGGAAATTTTGTTCAACTTCTTAACACTAGAGCGAAGGACATCCCTCCCCTCGGCCAATGGCTTAAGAACAAAACCAACTTTACCAGCTGGGCTGCACAAAACGAAGTGTTATCAATGTTGGCCGATAATGTAGTGCGGAGCATCAGAATCGACATTGGTGATAAGCTGTATTCCGTTGTTGTGGATGGAACACAGGACGTTTCAGGAGACAACCAGGAAAGCATCTGCGTCCGGTACGTGGATGACGAATTTAGTATCCACGAAGACTTCATTGGATTCTATTCCGTACCAAACACAACTGCAAAGACATTGACAATTGCCATTCTAGACGTCTTAACGAGGCTAAATCTGCCGACTGCAAATCTCCGCGGACAAACATATGACGGTGCATCCAATATGAGCGGTATATACTCGGGCGCCCAGGCTCGAATGAAAGAAGTGCAACCGCTTGCCTTATATGTTCACTGCGGTGCCCATTGTATCAATTTGGTAACCCAAGATGTCTTAGAACAATCGCCATTTATCCTGGACTGCATGAATTGGATTAATGAATTGGGATGCTTATTCTCTACAAGCTCAAAAATGCGGTCAACATTCAAAGGTATTTCTGTGGGCCAGTCATCACATATTCTGCGACCCCTATGTCCGACGCGATGGACAGTGCGGACACCAGCTATAATTCAGGTTATTAATGAGTACAGCAAAATTTGCGAAGCACTTGACGAAATGTGTAGCTCATCAACTGGAAAAATGGCATCCAAATGTCGCGGATTGCTTGAACAGTTCGAAAAGGGAAATACATTTCTTGGCCTATTAATAGCGCGTACAGTAATGGAGCCACTAGAGACTTTGAATACGGCAACACAAGGAGGGACCCAAACAGTCGCTGGAATGCTTAACGCTGTCAATGCTGTCTCCAAAGCGCTAGCCACCAAACGTACCGCTGAAGCATTTCAAATAATATACAGAAATGCTGAACGCGAAATTGCTGAAATGGATCTAGTCCCAATAAGTATGGCACGTAAGCGACGACCACCAGCACGTTACACAAACCCCAGTACTGCTCACCATCACGAATGTGCTGAATCTCAGTACCGGCAACACTATTTTACATTGATAGATACTGCCTTACAGCAACTGCAAGCCCGATTCAACCAACCTGACCTCATCGTTTACCGTGGCTTGGAATCTGCTCTTCTGACTGGAAAAGTAACAACTCAGACAGCTGAATTTCCAGAATTAGACTGCCATCTTGAATTTCAACTTGATATGTTTCGCCAGCAACACGAATACGTAGATGTTTCCCAGGCGGCTGCTGCTCTAAAGGCCATGCCTACCGAAGTGCGGCGGATGTATTCCCAGGTCGAAACTTTGGTTAGGCTCTGTTTAGTGATACCAGCATCTTCTGCCGAAGCCGAGCGCAGCTTCAGCGCGTTGCGTGGCTTGAAATCATGGCTGAGATCAACTATGGGTCAAGACCGGCTGAACCACGTCGCCGTATGTCACTGTCATCAAACTCGTATAGATCAATTAGATATCAACAGTTTAGCCGCCGAATTTGCATCTAGAAGCGAGATACGCAAGAACACATTTAAGATATGACTGTAAGTTACGTTAGGTGGGATAAGAATGTGTAAATTTCTCGCTTTGTAATATGCTATATTATTGTACCTGTACCTGTGGGTGTATTGGGAATGCAAGTATCCCTCGCATTTTCTTTGCATATTTTTGGAAAATCTGCTGAAGTTCACGTTTAAAATTGGATCATAAATTTCTGATTGACTTGGACCCCCCAATGTTTTGGAAGGATTTGCGCCACTGCATTGGGGTATGAGGTATGGGCATGATGTTGTTATTATTAAAAATCAAACAAGAGACGCGGGTCTTCAGAATTTGCTCTGTTTTCCCCTTGGACGGGGGCGGGGGTTTCGAATTGGTTTCTTACATATTCTTGTTTTGCTTAACAAAAGAGACTAGTCTACGTTTATGTAATTTTTAATTTCGCTACACCATTTTTTTGTCATTAGCTTTCTACCCTTCCTACTGTATTTACTGCATAAGCTCTTAACGTTTGACTGAATATAAGTCTTTAGCCTTATGACTTTTGCATCAAATTTCGAGTAGTTTTGTGTGGGCACGTTTGGTCACGCAATAACTATTTAATGTAACAAATGATAATAATTTTTAATATATTTAAAAAGAGCCATGAGTAAAATGTAGATTATATATTATTAACTAAGTTATCTGGTGCGATTATTATTCTAGCTGTAGACATGATGTTAAAATAATGGATAACTATAAAATAATACATCGTATACACTATTCTGGTCACAAATACCTCTTTAGCGATGATCGCCATTTAACGTGGCTTGTTAAGAGACCATGGTCAAGCAAAATCTACGTTATGGAGATGATAAATCTATCGCTGAATGGAATCGCTGGTACTCGTGATCGTGGACGACTATTAAAACAGGTTTGTGATATTATCATATTAACAGATTAAAACGTACGGGCATGTTAAATTGCACATGTAATAATGACATAATATGTTATGAGAAGCCAAAAATGTTAACTAGAAGTATTACTACAGCTACATGAGAAGTAATGTCAAATTTTACTGTAGCTAGTAACACAATTCCGGTGGCCACAGGTCATAATGCTTTTTATGTTTTATATAGTCATGATTTTTAATTCACATAATAAGCAGGATAAGTTGTGTGTAGGAAGATATGTAAATTAACGAGTTAGTTTTAAGCAGTAAACATCAATGTAGTGCAGCGTTTACGTTATAAAGGACCCCCCATGTGAAAGTTTCGTCCACCCTGAGTGTCTCTTCCACCATCAATTTAAACGGTGTCTTGGACACCATGGTGTTTCTGATGGTATTTCTAGGCAGTATACATAGGCAGTGCAATGCTGTTATTTACACGCAATATATAATGGGTTTGTGTATGGTGTCCTGGACACCGTCAGTAAAAAACAATAGGTAGATTAAGACACTATAGCTACGTTAATGGTGTCTCATACACCACCCTTTGCATTACATAGTGTGGTATATACCGTATACCACTGGATGGTGTGGTCCAGACCATAGGGAGACAAAACTTTCACATGGGGGTCATTTATAACGTAAACGCTGCATAAACAGGAGAGATAATTAGAGCTCTGGCAATTAACCGTAGGTATAAATAGGTATGGTCACACAATTAACTTAGTTATAACCTCGATGCATGTGCATGTATGTTGACAGTTTTATCGACCGATCAATTCAATTCATGGATAAATCGCTGTAACAACGAAGACTGAACAACCCGGGTTGCAGTTAACATGTTTATTAACACCGGCAAATCATAAAACCACTACATCAACACGCATATTACACAGTGAATTTAAGGAATACGCAAAAATTGTTCGTTTACTTTATCATATATTCGTTATACATTTACCAAATCATTTAATTCGAGAATCTCTTAAATGTTATATAGTATTAGTGATTATGTATTTGACAATCAGTAATACTGTAAACATAAACTAAAAATGTAGAATTTGATTTGTTTATTTAATTAATTATTTTTGGGACTATATAATAATTTGTAAAACTTTATGAAAGGAACCACAATCTCTAAAAGCTAAGAACAGACTCGTGGCTTAAAAAGTTGCTCTGTCTGACGGTTCCATATATTTTAATTTAGCCAGATATATTTATCTCATTAACAGAAGTTCATATGTCGCGTTTGTGCTAAACACAAGTCCAGAGTTTCTTATAGTTAACTACGTTCGTAAACAAAAAATATATAAGCCAAATTTCAATCGGAATTTAAAGCTACGGCACGCAGTTTAACTGAAAGCTCATTGCTACATTACAATGACGGTGGAAGTCAATGCGACTCTTTTTATAGGCGTTCCTACACAGCTTTGAGTGCCGTTAGCATAGAAAGGGGAATGACTGAAAGTCCCACTGAATAGCTGACATGTACCCAAAGTCCAACAGTGCACATGTTCGTTATGTCTTATGATAACTGGCACTGTCGAATTTGATAATTTCACTTTTGGCCCGAATGATTACTACAGCGATCGTTTACTTTCGTAATATGGGCGTTGCTGTGTTTGTGTACGGCAGTACTGGGATTATGTACTGGCATTGCAATTTAAACTTATAATGGGCAAAATTACAAAAGTGGAAACCATCATAACTCGTAAACATAACGACGGGGGTATAAAATAATTTGTAAAAGAAACCCATTTCTTAAGTTAACATAAATGTTTAAGTTCGCTATTTGAGCAAATGAGAGCGCCAAAGGCGGACACCGCAATATTTCATAGTGCCCCCTTTTTACCTTTTGCGTGTTCCGCCCACATTTGATTAGCGTGCCGCGCCACTGTCCGAAAGTTAAATCAATTTTAAATAGCTCATATGTAAATGTTTATTAAATTGTGTGATGCGTGTTAAATTTTATAGTGACAAAAGAGCAAATATTATAGACATAGTTATAAATCCAAGTTACGTGTTGGAATATCGCAACGACGCTGTGGTTTAGACTCAGTACGAAGTGTATCTTCAGTGAAGCGTATACAACAGTATAAGTTATAGGCCCGAATTAACTACAGGACGCAGCTCTGTCGAGGCATCGATTAATATCTAAACCAGTGCGCTAACAAGACCTACGTTGCCCAAAAACAGTATAGAGGCGAACGCACGTTTTTATGACTCTTAAACATGTAGTGGCACCTTGTCCGCGGCAAAATTTAATAAATAGCGTTTATGATATGGCACATTTACTAAATTAATTTAAGATGATAATTTTAGTTTCGCCCTCAAACTACTAAAGCAAATATGCGAAGTTTACCGTGCGATATTTTGATTTGTTACCGCACTCAAGCGATCTGGTAAACAAACTATCATATTATGATCACCGTTGGATGGTGCGTTTCAACATAGCCATATGCAATATTGTCTCACAAAAATAAAACAATGTCACAGTCTGAAGCCGATGTCATTTATTCAATATGCTCACACTTTCCTAATGTGCATAAATGTATCAATGATTTGTTAAGTAACTTCTATACTACAGGATATATTGTGCATTGTTTACATTTATTTAATGACACTATTTCTTAATTTCTTTACTAATACTTAGGGAAATGTTTTCCAAAAGCGATAATGATACATTTTATCGCAAATTTTACGCTATGACAGTGATAATTTTTATAAAAGCTGTTACTCTCCACACATTTAAGCAACCAATTTATCGTTCGCCTTTACGTATTTAATTATAATAAAACATATAACCATCTGAGTTTAAGCTAGTATGGCCAGTTTTTTATATTGGAGTAATACTATCCTGAACATGCTATTTATCGTTTTTTCCTCTCAAATTTGATTTTATCTACGGCTGCTTTTTTCAGTACTTATTTATCATATGTACTTCGCGTGCCGCCGCCATGCTGACTCTAGGCCACCACAGCTGTTCTGACAGAATACACAAAATCAAACAATGATCATGTTATTAAATGCATAACACAATCGCGTAACAAATACCTGGCCCACCATTTCAGGTACACATTACGCCCCAGCAGTTACAGCTGCGCTTCATTCGGCCTACATATTTTTAGGTGTTTGAACAAACACGATAAATTTGTAGGACAGCTTTGAATCTCGCTTGTAACAACTAGCTGCAGCTCGGCATGCGTGACATCGGTATATCATAGGGCAGAATTCTATGACCTGGTCCTGATCCTACATACATAAAGTTGCCGTGAATCACGTTGAATTAGCAATAAAATTTTAACTTCATTAGCGGAGCCAGAAGAGGCATCTTCCGCTTACTTTTCGACCAAGGGAAGGCTGCTGTAAGCCGCCCTCGCGAATTTTTCGCAACACCTCTACTTTGCTGTAGCGTGCCATTTTATATATAATCATCATTATTTTAGGCGGAGCGGATAGCAAATTTACACCATCCCCATTTGCATTGCTATTACGACTATTTTTATGATCGATCCAAACAATTTCTCTGCGTTGTAACTGAGCACAGCGATTGTGGAACATTGTATGACCGGATATCAGACAAGAGAACTAACGGTAACAATAATCAACTTTTTTTGCTTTGTTATATTAATACCCTCTGTTCAGCTCCTTCAAGCAAATTCTAACTCGCGAACTATGGCTTCGTCTATATATCGAAGTATTTGCTGTAATGCTTATCTGTTAAAGCCTAAATCATACAATATATATCTAAGCAAACTACTGTATCGATGAAACATTCTTACCTGGTTACAGGCAATGAACAGTGAGAGAATCTTTTCTTGACATTAAAAAATGTTTCCAGCGACAAGTTAAATTTTCTAACTTCCATTTACTTAAACAGATTGGGCACCTAATCGGAATTACCATTCTAGTTTAATATGGAATTCCAAAACGTAAAATTCACATTTTATGCCATTAAAGAGCACTTCCTGCAGGGAATTGTTATAGGTATCTTTAATCTTGCTAAACTAAAGTAATGTTGCCACACCACCATCTGAAGCTAGGTTTTCGTATACAAATGTTCACCGTGAAGGTGTCGGTATTTTGAAGCATTTTAACGCGGTTTGTCTCATATGTAAGTTCACTTTAGGCGCGTAGACTTGGATTGTTCTTTTGTCAAATCAGTTCACGAACGTAAAAGCAGTTGCACGCGGAATACGATTTTTCCTTATGTACGCAAACAAAGATTTTTGATACAGCACCACGTAGGTTTTGTTCTTGGTCGTATTTTGCGAATTAGCATCGGATTTTTCTGACCGCGTAGACGAAAAACGGTATTACCAATCGCGTTTTTGTGTATACAATAATGCACATACACGCATAGACGGCCAACATAGCTAAAAAACCTTGATCCACCACCAGTCGTCGATGAACAATGTAGATGAAAATTGAATTGAATCAACTGATGGTAGCGAATGCCGGTGGCTAACACCGGCGGCAAAGCAGAAAGCCTGAAACAAGCGAAAGAACGGCAGCACCAATTAAGGATTTGGCAAATGGCCTGAGGTATGGAGCCGCCGTTTGAAGGTGGGAAGGGAGGGGGCGGTAAACACTCTTGATGGTAGCGAATTCCAAGCATCCACAACGCGATAACTGAAGAAGTATTTTGCCGCATCCAGACGTGGTACAGATGGATGACGTATTTTGAACAGATGCCCCCTAGTTCTTGAGTCATTGGCCAAGACTACAATGTCGGTAGCAGCGAATGCAAAGTGATCGTGGAAGAGTTTGTAGAGAAACAATAGGTCTTGTCGAAATCTTCTAGTATACAATTTCTGTAAACCGAGCTGGAAAAGACGGTCCTCATAGTTGAGACGCTCTAATCCGAGAACCCGTTTAGTTGCGAATCTCTGAACCTTTTCAACCAAGTCAATGTCCCGGGCTAAACGGGGGCTCCATGCCTCACAGCCATATTCAAGTTTAGAACGCACCAGACTTTTATACAACGGTAAAAACACAGATTTGGTAACTGGGTTAAAGATACGTAAAATGGTAAACAATATTCTATAAGCAGACTTAACAATAGATATAGCATGAGATGACGATTTCAGATTATCCGCTATAATTACACCCAAGTCATTTACCATGCTCACACTTTCAATTACACAGTTGTCTAGGTAATAAATATGAACTGGATTATTGAACCCAAAGTGAATAACTTGACTATTTCCAGAGTTAAATCGTAAAAAATTGTCATGAGCATATTGATTACAAGCTAGAATATGTGACTGAAACTGTCTAGTATCATTTTCATAGTCAGTACGTCGCAGACAGCGGGCGATTCGAGTATCATCCGCAAATTTACCGACAAAACATCTGACGTATTTATCAAAATCATCAATGTAGAATAAAAATAAAGTAGGAGCTAGAACTGTTCCTTGCGGATCACCGCTACGTACATTGGCTGGTTGAGATGCATGGCCCCCTATCACAACTCGCTGACTGCGTGATGATAAAAATTTTTTTATAAGATTATGAATGTCACCGCAGATGCCGTATGAACCTAGCTTGAGGAGCTGTCCGATTCAGCATGTCATTTGGTGAACGCGGACAACCGTGCGCAATAGAGAAATATGAGCGTATGCAAATTTCTTTTGTACACCACAGAGCGATTTTTCGCGGTCACTGAAATGCGAATACCGATGGAATAGACCACGAGCAACCAGTTGGTGATTTTGACAAAAGAGCAACCCTGGCGTAGTGGACACATGCATACTTACGTCAAAAATAGCTTTGACGAGCATTGGCTTTCGCAGTATAAAAAAGTTGATTTCAATCGAAAAAGATCGTTTTAAATCAACCGACTACGAACGAGTTTGGCCGTAATTAATCTTGCGCCAAAAATGTTTCCAACTGGTGTTAGCTGCTGAATATGATTACTAATTGACGTTTCTATAACAAAATAGATTAAATTTGTTAGATGACTGCTATTAAAACAATCGAATTTCGAGTAACGTTAAGTAGTAATCATATGCTATAAGTCACCATATATTTGAAACGATATTTTAGGCTTCAAAAGTTTTGAACCGACCTAGTTGTGGAGAGGCGGATGTAAAACGACTTCTCGCTGATTAATTTGATGTATAGTACACACATATGCATATATATGTTACATTTTGAGTAACACATTTTCGCAAATGTAAAACAAAGATGTCGACGTGCCCGAACGTAGTCGTGGTAAGTACAACATCGAGTACCGAGTGTATCGTCCGCGAAGGTTATTTTCAATTCTCAATCTTTGCATTGCGATACAAAAACTAGCATCCTAGAATCTAGTTCAGCTGCCAAGCCATTAATAAAATTCTTATATCAATTCGGCTTATATTTGTTTAATATTACTTCTCTAACATTGCGTTTTAGCTAGTTGGTTCTCTGAAGATGAAATAATGCATGGACTTCTTCAAATCCTTATGGCATTGCATTACTTACAAGTCGTTCGTCATGGGCATATTCAAGACCTCCAGCCAAACCATATCCACGTTACACGTGATAATATTGCTCAACTAGACTTGAACAACTTATTATTGTCCGAATTTAATGTGACTACCTACGATTATTATTCAAATACACGTCGTAAAATAAAAACTTCGAATCGACCCAATATGTTGCAAAATCGTTTTTGTAACGAACGATCAAGCTTGAATTATAAAAATGTACCAGCATGCGGAGAATTGCTGTACCAGATGATGTGTCTGACCACCAGTGGCCTGGATGAATGTAAGTTACGTTGAATCCACTTTAGTTCAAACGACCTCTATCATTTTACAACTACCAGAATACCAATAGCATTTTTCTCATCTGATAATATACAAACAAACCGCGAATATTGCTGTCTGATTCTGAATGTCATTTGATGAACGTGGACAAATGTGCATCACAGAACCCATGCTTGCGTTCATAATAATTCAAATACCAACGGCCAAAATGTCAACGCGAGTTTCTACGCGAATCAATTGGCAATTTTGACAAAAGAGGAAGCTTGGTGTCCGTGCGTAAAGTGGTCTCACGCATTACATGTTTGGCGCATTGCTATAAGAAAGATTAAATTCCTTGTAACATAAATGCAATTTAAAACTTGCGCAAAACACGTCCCAGCTCTCCGGAAAGCAATATATGAATTTTATTACGTATGTTGCAGTCCCAACTATCAACACGTAATTTCTCAGTACTTTCCTAGAATCCCTCAAGCCGAAAAATTTTGAAGACATAAAGATAATTTTGAACCTTCGACTCTAGGAGATTAGTCAAAAAATGTGCATTTCGTGCATATTTATGACAAATTTTCCGATTTTTGGGTCGCCAGTTGTCTCCTTAGTACTTAAAATTTTCTAAATCATCTTTGTCAGTAGATGTGTGATTGTATATATATTCGGTCAGCATTGACGAACTAAGTGTAAAGGTATAAAATCAGCTTAGTCGGCTTAGGCTTAGCCCTATGCTTTAAAATAACTCATGATCCGATTCAGCTTATTTGCGGCATTCAACTCAGCTTATTAATGCGTGTGGTGCGAAGGATATGTAAAGTTATACATTTATTGAGAAAAAATTTATCGAAAATTTTATGCACTTGGGTGGGACCATTGGTAACTAAAAATTGTCATAAATGTGACGAAAATAACCAATTTCTGACTGACGTCGCGGAGTTCAATGGATAGGAAGCGATCACTGTATATATATATTCAAGATTGACCATGGATAATGGATTCTAGGAATGTCTCAATTTTTTGGCAAAAATACTAAAAACATCAAGTGCAGTCGATAATTTTGACAATCCATCCACTGGTTGTCTCGGTGCGATTGCGTCGTTGAAAATGGGAAAGACTCCACTCTTGTTTATGCTGCATCTAAAGTTGATAATGAACTTAGGACAAATGTGTGAAATTTGGGACATTCTATGTTATATAAGTGTAGGATTATGTCTGGTATTATACATCTTGGCGTCATTTATTATTATTTGCATTACGAATGACAATTTGTTGTATTTTTGTACAACTCATAAACATTAATCAACACAAATTTCACTCAACGGGCACGGACTTGGGCACAACAGCTAGGAGAAAGTTATGAACAAAAATGTCGAATTTTGCCTTATTGAGCAAAAACCATAAGCTACTAAATCCTAAACATGTAACATGTAATCTTACCCACTATCAAATTTAATAACGAGTGTTCATGATATAAAATGGCTGTATGGTCGATATCTTCGCTCTTAATGAGTTATATTAGGCACATAAATTTTTGTTCTATGTTATATGTGGTCGGACAAATATGAGACGCTTGCGCGGCACATTTTTAATTAGTAAACGAACACCAGCAGTCTGTTTTTTAAATTATTCCATTATGACCAGGTTGTGATATTTCAATGCAACTTGAGCTACAGATCGGACAGAATACGAAAACAATGTATTACACGTTTTTAAAGAATAGTCCGATGCTCACTTGGATTGTGTAGCAGTGCTTGTGCTGTGTACCTTGGAAATGCTGTCCTAGTGACCGTAATTAATTGTGAATTTCATAACTCTTTTAAATACTTTTTTATCTTAGCAATAATCGTTTTGGGCGTTCCAGATAAAAAGAAACCGTACACTATACCGCAATATTCTTCTGAGTTGAACTCGCTTCTGCAAAGCTTACTTTCCTTATCTGCATTCGATCAACAAAAATGTCCCACAAATGCATCTTGTGAACGTCGGTTAAGCCCCGTTTACAGTGTCGAATTAGTACTTCGAATGGACTACGTTCAGTGCCATTTGCAAAGATTTATTGATGATCGCGAGCATTTAAAGTTGATTCGTGAAACTCGGTCGAATATGCTGCGACATAATCATTGTAGTCATTATCAGCCGTTGTCGTCGTGTCATCGATATCAACAGCAACCGAATCATGTCCGATCAACACGATCAATATCTGCACATCGTTCGCTATCATACGCAGCTGCCACCGGCGAGTCCTCTCCTTTACCACAACAGGTGCGAATTACGAATTTTAAATTAGGTCAAGATGGATGTTTCGTGCACAGATGCATCAGAGCTGCATTGTGCTTTAGTTACAGTATAATAGCCCTAAAGTTAGCGCGGAAAGGTGATTAACATTTTGTCGTGGATATGTTCGTGTACAATTATTTCTACTTCGCCAGATGTTGCCTGAAATGTATTACATTGCAGTTTAAACTATATAGTTGTTTAAAGTAATATCATAACAATAACTTAATCTAGCATATAATTACAAAAATCTAATATCTTAAACACATCTTAAAAATTGAGTGACCGCCATAAGAGCTGAATTTTTCATATTAGTGTTGTTTACAAAACGTTAGGGATTTTCATACTACAAAGAGTGCTCGCCGGCGTCACCTGAAATATTTGACATTATTCAATGAAACAGGAAAATTGAAACTATTCAGACTAGTACCTGAAAGTAGTCTATACCTTTTAAGTTTTTCAGTGCGGATATGAATCTAGGATCTTTTCGTGAAATAATTCATTAAAACATTGGAAATTAATTTGAATGCAAAATTCTCCAAAAATTTTAAGAGTACGATTAAATTGCATTTTTAATGGCCTGACTTGATTAACAGTAAATAAAATCAGTGCACAGTGTTTAAAATTAACTAAAAGCCGGCTGTTGTAGTACTAAGAAAAATCTCAGTGTAACTGACATCCTTTGTATAAAGTTTAGCCAAATCTATAAAATTTCATACCTTCTTAATAGTGTGATGTTCGAACATTAATTACGCAGCACATCAACGACTTTTCTAGTTCATGTTACGCAGAAACATAATCAGTTACTGCAATAGATTTATTTCTTTGGTAGTCAAAGTACAGTTTGTACTGCAACGGTGCACGGTTTGAACCACAACCACGCGGTCTTGCCATATGTATTTCAAGGCTATGCAGGAACGGAAGCTGAAACTAACCTTTTGTAGTATATACCCATCTTTGTAAGCAAACGTTTATATGGTAACATTATGTCAAATATCAGTGCATGTAGGACCGTAACAATATGATTCCTTGATGTTTTTCAATTTTTATACTTCGTTTGCTGCTTTCTTTAGAATAGGTAAATATATCCATCATTGTCCCAAATATTTAACACAATTATGCTGTAATTTAGTTGGCGCTAAATAATGACATTGTCCAGTTTGCAACCATAATGATAAATTGGCGATCCCAAATGGATGCTGGATATGATTACTAGTAGAAAAGCCACGCCGCTATAGCCACATGCAACATAATTAGCTGCTGGTTAATCTCTAGCAGTGCGCAGCATAAGCGATTCAAAGTTTAAATAAGCCAAAATCTCGAATGATATTCTGGCTAGGGCTGCAACTTTGGTGCGGATCGTTCCGGATGTTCGCCGGTCCGAGCCGACCCTGGTCAAATTCAGTCTGTGGTGTTAACGTGCTATCGGAATAGCGGAGTTAAAGATAGGACCGTATTTGGCCTACAGTGACCCCATTTTGACAATATATTAGTATCTCAGTATTAATAACACTAGGCGATGGAAAACTATTAAGAACAAAACGCTTTTTCCCATCACAACGTAAAACTCCCGAACACGGATTTTAATCAACTCTCTGGTTTCAGAGATGGTTATCCGGTTTCCTTGAGTGGTCATTGTTTTGCCACCTTAATATTTCCAACTCCAGAGCTTTCAGCGACTTTTAAATTAAGGGTGGACCTGTCCGGCCCTGTTCCGGCCAATACCACAAAAATGCGATCCGGAGCGGTCCGGTGGCATCTATGATTCTGCGCTATCATATGGGTTGCAAGTATGAACTCCTACGGTAACAGTTGCGTATTAATGTTAATGTGTTGAGTACGAATTCCAGGTCCGCAGCAGTTATTTGCTGGACGAAAGGCCTAAGATAAGTCTCGACAAATCAACAGATTTCATATTTGTCCCTGAACTTACAGCTAATTTTAGATTATTGCGTGTATGACTTTGTCACAAATTTATTGTGTTAAAATTCTTGTAACGTTCATTATATGCTGGTTGCCGCATCATACAGTTTCCAGTAAGACGAGCTTGACATTATATGCAAATACCTGCAATATCCTATGAAGTCGATGATGGCAAAATGACCTTGTTTGCTAAAAACACAACGTTGTTCTTGATAGTTCGATGTTATTCAAGTAAATTGGAATACTAACATATACTCAACTCAATTCATAGCTCTGATAACATTAGTAGAAAATGTAGGTGGTTTAATTCTGCTGACAGTTGCAGTCACTAAATACAACTACTGATTTATAGTATTTTTAAAATCTAACGGTGATTTGGATAGTCCGTTATTTCAATAACGTCAGTTGTTGCTATTGTTCTGCTGTACAAATGCTTTAACGGTTTGCCAGATTATGGCTCATTCATAGCAAATCCGAAGCACAGCTATGTTAATGTCAAGCATGATTTATGTGAATTAAACCGCAGAAGTCTAACAACCAGTCTTGAAGTTTTTTTTGTATAAAAAATATCTTGAATTCGTGAATGTGCAATTTACACCATCTTTTAGAAACATTTCTGATAGTTGTATACATTTAAATTATAAAAAACCATTCACTAACAACATAGCCGACTTTGATATTCCAAGGCTCGGTGAACATGGCGGATACATGCCTCTGGGTTCGCGGAAAATCTGGAACCAAGCGTTCGAAAATCTTTAAGCCAATGCAAATAGACATATATAAACATATATTGCTATCACAATGGTCTCAATGCAGAATTTAGCTTACAGAGTTCTAACTAAAGCTAAACATTCGTCCTGACAATCAATGTAGTCAAAAACTGCGACAATAGTTATGAGATTTAGCTTCAGATCGAAATTGTAATCGTTTTAAGAGAAGTATGTCATAGCGATATAAGCCTTTAACAATACTAATACAAAAAGGCGTTATTACATACTGGACCTGTTTTCGAAGCTAACACAGCACCGCAGTAGCCTAAATTTATGACACAATTTCATTTTAGATCGATAGTGGCGAATCTTGGTTGGAAACCGTTTCCCTTGTCGCCAACAATTTTTGCCTAGACGAACGGTCGGATATATCATATAGTCAACCACCTTATGGTAAGGTATTTTAAAACAAGCTTAACATTATTTGAAAAGTATTCAACTTCTGCATTGTGTTCTGCTAATTAGACCTGTGGACATAGTGTAGTACAGGATCGTATTTATGATACGCAGAGGATTTATATGATCTGGTTATCCGGTATCGTTTTATGATCAGCTAAAAATGAAACAAATCGCTGTGTAACTGAGACAATATGGTATGGTAGTACGAATCATGACGATATAGTCCATAGCAAGAAATCAGTTCAGTTCAAATTAGGACATTGCAGAGCATGGTGCCAAGCAGACCTACTACGCTTAAAATCATGATAACCGGTAAAAGAAATAAACCGTTTGAAATCAATAACCCTTCACTAGATAACAGATCGGCAGGAACGAACAACTTTATATTAAAATGTCGTGACTATTGCTCTGTCTCATACAGCTCGTTACTGTTTGGCGGTATTTAGGTTAAATTTTGACAGAGCATGCACAATTGATATTATCCTAGCAGCACTTAAACTAGGGAGGAATGAAGCGATCAAAACATTCACTTTAGGCCAAAATTATGGCAAATTGCATTATTATTTAAGGCTTGGTATTTGTGGACGGATTTGTGGCCGAATCGTTTACAAAGCATGTATATCTTATGTGGCGGAGGCATATATACTGTTGACTTCATCAATATCCATAACTTCTCTGCAGAATTAGGGTGATCCAATATTTGTCACACCAAAATCAGACTAATTCTGCTGTTGTCATCTATATCTTCGCAATAAATAAAACCATTGGATATAGAGTTCAACAATGAATGCTTTACATATATTGAAAGAGTGTCGGTCACTCGCAGCTCTTGAACTAAGTATTGTTTGTGGTTTGCACTAGTTAACCGTGATCCTAAACCTAACATCCGTCGCAGCTTCTAATATATAGCCGGATGTATGCATTTCCATTTGAGAATAGGTTAGGGTAGTGTTTTCGTATCGATCATACGTACCAAAGATTTTTATATTTGGTAACGTATACTATAATATATAACGAATGCAACTATCACTTTGATAAAAACGGGTTTCACATGCATTGTTAAGGGCTGATTCAGCTACTGCGCTGAACTGCTTTAACTTGGCCTTCATGTGTAGTACTGAGCACGACCATGGACGATTTTTTAATTGTAGAGCAATTCCAGTAAAGCCTTGGAGATTTCGCTCGGTACTTCAACCTATTTTACATTTTGTTTATCATCGAGCTCAAAAACAGGAAATTTTGGACATTTCGTTTGCGAGATTTTTTATGTTTAATGGTGGAGGCAAAGGCACATCACCAACATATTTGGTTTTTCCACAGTTATTGAGTCAAAACGATGGTTCCTCGCGGCAGCGAACAGACTACGGTTGTTGTCCAGAGTAAACCAAAACTTAAAAATTGTCTGTACTCAAACTCATTGATCATGTGATCGGCTTAATATGCGGCTTTTTTCTCTTAATCAACAAATGCTGCCAAAGAAGACAACTACCCAATTGAAAGACGGTGTTGCTTGCGCTTTGTGGTCATTATTTTTTGACCACCTCTGTGGACTGAAATACACCCATGTGCTATAGCGATTGCACAAATTAGAAAGATTACATAGCCAAGATTTGATACATAGCTCGAATTACACAATAACGAGCTTAATTAACCTACAGTCAGCTTCTTGAAAAATATGGATTATCTTACCAATAGAATCTAATACAATTGTAAAGTCTACAAAACATGCACTTGTTACTTCTAATAATTCGATTTTGATCAAAATAACGAAGATTAGCTAATAACGAATATCTAAGTGTGCTGTACAACGATCGACGTGGCTTGCACTTGCGCGGTTGTCAAAAATACGCCAAATCGTAATGTAATAACTGTTTCATAGAATGGGGTACGTATAACTGCCACATACCATACCTGGTCGAAATCAGAGGTCCCAGGCGTACCTGAGTCTTCGGGGGAATGCTTTCGGACTCCTAGGAAGTAGCCTGATCAGCGGTGAGAAGGTTCTGGGGCGTCTTTGGCACCTTTGGGTTCGGAGCCTTCTGCCGGCAAGGTGGTTGGATGACCTGTCCGTCGGAAAGCAGCCCTCCGGGTCGACTGGGTGCGGGTCTTAAGGGTAACACCCTACCCCCATGAGCAATGTATGGCTACATACAACGATCTCCTTACAACTTATGTAGATCTTCACTAAATGAATCAATGGCTTTGTAACTCATCCTAACACGTAGCATTGTTTCTTAAACCCACATTATATGCACTACCTTGAGGTGCTGCACAGATTTGCAAACAAATTGGAATTGTGAAGGGAAGTTTAGTCAACCTGCCGTTACCTTATCATCTGGATCAGATAATGGTGACTAGACTGCTGCCATTTATGCGTGATATTAGCATTACTCAATTATATAAATGCGATACCGTTCCTATATGGCATTGGTGCACTTTTCTTAAGGATATTCGCATCTCTGTGCCTAGAAAACAAGCAGAAAATAGAAGCTGTATGAAGTTAGTTCAAGTGTATATCGCGCATAACGCAAATCCTCATGGTCGAATATCATATGGCAATACAATCGATTTTTCTGGCAGAGATTCATTAAATAGCTTAAGATTAGATCCTATAGCAATAACCCTTTGGCCCATAACTGATTGCTGTTTTTGTACAAGTGTTGCCGCTATAACTAGTTCCTGTTGCTAGGTCTCGGCTCATGCTTACAGAGCAGACTGTTTAAATTGCACAAGACAGTAAACGAAAAATTCTTGCTGTACAACTATAATATCAAGTTGCTTCGTACCGTGTCGCTTATCAGGCATACTGGCTAAACTTGCTTTTATAGCCCAATATAATCACGATATAAAATTTATAATAGCGTTTAAAACTGTCGAAATGTATAATCACATGTTAGAATAAATTGTAGCATGCTTTGCGTCCATTCAGTAACTTTTGTACGTTTGACGGTTATCACGAGTATTAAGATAGCACGAATTCAAAAGAGCGGACTATACACATCCACAAATTCCTGAATGTACGACAAGCCTTGTAGAACAGTTATATTACATCATATATCATGCTACAAATTCAAGTTATTAAATATTTACATATCATAAAAAGCTTGCAAAATTTTTTGTGTTCAGGAGATTATTTCACCACAGTAGAGCGTAGGCAATAGCTAAACCCAGACGAAATTACAAACGTTTAATTGTAAACGCCTTGTCGCTTTCATCTCCCAGTCCGTTTTATTCAATAAATTAAACTTCCTCACTTTTTGATTAGACGCTTATGTTATCTGGAATTTCTAGAATCATCCTAAAATAATAATAGAGTTTAGTAAACCTTTAGTAGTGACAATGCTTAAGCGAAGGTTTCACATACAGCTGACTTCGTGACATGTGTTTGAAACTAGCAAATTGATAGTCACCTAAACTGATTTAATATAAAGTACTTATGCACGAAGCTAAAGAGAGAAAGGTCCAATACGGCTTAAAGTCCAGAAACTATAAGAGCACTTCTTTATAGTGAGTTTCAATTCACTAAACTGAGTTGGACTGTGGAAACATTGAATGTTTATAACTAAGTCTTTGTGATTCATATTATATGAATTCTCATTAAAATTAATTCAGAGAGGGAAATTGAAATTATAAAAAAATATCTCACTGTTCCAGTTTCACAACGTTCCATTTCACGCATTCAATGCCGATCCCCCTCCCCAGAAATGCGCGCAAGTCGAGCCAAGCAAGAATCGTGTTCAAGACGGGGATGTGATTACCTTATCCTCGGTGACAATGATATTGCTGATGATGATGGGTTTACTAATGTCAAATGCTTATCAAATGTAGGTATTTCATTAACAACTCAGTTACAAACAAACAAAGATCGCATTGCAACGCCAATCTCGTTCACGGGAAAACGGTCTGCAACAATGGTAAAGCAAGTAACGATTGGATCATTACCTTCAAATGGCGACAGGCCAAATTTTAATGTTTCTGCGCTACCAAGGTCAGGTGCTAAGTGTAAAAAATCTAGATCTCTAAAACTTCCATCAAATTCAGCTAAATTTCGAATTAATGTGCCGCCACTCGTGTCGTTGAACGATTCGCAGATAAGGTCGACTGCTCCAACAGCGCCATCTGGCAACTTTTCCCAATCCGCAAGACCAGAATCTCTTAACAGTGCAAGGCAATGTCACTCTGATGATGTCAAGGCAAAACACATTCAAACATGTAATAGCGCTCGAGCGATAACGCATAATGTCACATTTGGATCAAGTATCGCAGAAGACGCTCCATATATCGACGAAGTAACACACATTTATGATTACGATTACAGTAAATGCTACGTTACGTCAGAAATTGGCAACCAGCCACCGTTTGCAAGCGTAAATGATATGCAGACTAGTTTTGAAACACAAAATCAATCTTCTACAATCTTTGACGACGCCAGCAATAATGTAGCGCTCGGCCAAATTTCCGACGGGTCTCACATTGATCAATTCACATTCAATAATGAAGCAACGAAAAAAAATAGTAAACTGACGCGAGGTGAACTATGTGTCGAGTTCAGCATAGACGAAACCGATAAAGGCTCGTCATATCGAAACAATAATCTGCAAAGTGCTGGCAGTTATGGATCTATCTTGCTTGGTGCAGACAGTTATAACTACCTAGCGTCGGATACACCTGACAGCGAATTGGAGAGAATAATTTTTGTATCTACAGATGATTTTGAAGCGTGCTCGATGACAGATCAGCCCGAGATAGGAATAAATTCGGCTGACAACGATTTATATGACTACGAAATGTTAAACTGGGATGCTATAATATTCTCAGCGAAAAATTATCTTAAAGAATCGTTAAAACAGTCAAAAGATAATTCTAATGCAGTTCCTGATTTAAAACTGTGGCGAATTTATAATGTTGTGCAGCGAAATCTCGGTCATCGAGCTCAAAGCGAAGAAGATTTAACGAAATACGAAACTGGTCACCTGCATAGATGGATAAAATTGCATTTGCCCTTCTATGGAGAGTGGTGATATCGGGTATTTAATGGTGATAAATCTGTGATATTAGAGTGTCTAATGCAATGTTTATATTTATGTATAAATCTTTATGCAATGTATTTTTATATCATAGGCGGAAATGTTTACGTACTCATAGCTGGCAACCCACTTAACCCATAAACCGCGATCCGAAACACAAATTGTATCAACTGAACCGAAACACTCTTTTTGTAGCCATATACTTGTGGTTGGGAGGCACACGAACACGGGTAACAAAATATTTTGTATTATCTGCTAAATAGTAGATTTGGCATTGATGGGCCCTGGATTTGGCACACTCAACCCTGTAACGTCGGTCGTCTTTCCAATATTTTTATACTTGACCCACGTTGGCAAACAGTTACTATTCTTGACAGTTTGTCTATTATTGTATTTAATAAAATCAGAAGTTTTGTGCACAGTTATACACTTTCTGCCGCTATTTGTAGCTCGGTAATTTGCGCCAGCCTAATACGTCACATTGAGGGAGTTGTAGAGTTTAAGACTAGGTTTTGACGCGTTTATAAAATTAACATTGATGTTGAGTCTGAAATGCAAAGTTGAACTAAGCTTGCGCCGAACTGCGCGACAAACCTGTAAATAATTGTTCCTACTTCTTTATTGAAGACTAAAGGCAAACTCGCCAGTACACTCCACAAATTTACAGCTTCACATCTAATACAGCCAAATGCTACTCGTCTTGGCTTGTGAAGCTAGAGTTAATAAAATTCAAATTTAACTAATAATTAACTTAGACATTCGGTAACTGTTGGCTTTACTCTAATTGGAACCATTAATTGTTCCTCTGCTGCTACGCAATTTTTTGAGCAAATGAAACAACTGCTGCAGTAATGTTTATCTTTTCTTCAATTATTGAAGAAACTAGAAAGGCGCATTGGTTAGGATATAAAGGATGATCCAAGTCGTCTATGTAAAAGTGTAGCGGCCATCTTCTGTTTTGCTGGCTTTACCCGCGAAATTTGAGTAGCTAGGTTTCTGTGTGAATTATTGTTTATATTGGTCCGTTTTATTGTTTTTATTACTTTATATCAGCTATAAATTGCTAAAGCCAATACTAGAATAAACCTACGAACAAAATAGCTGCAGCGTTTCAAACCTCTCTGGGAATCCGAACCACAATTTATATTACCCGCAGTGTATTGCAGGGCACGATTATTAAAACGTGACAGGACTGTCCTAGCGCACTGTCGTGTTCAAGCAATTCAGAAGGTATGAGTTCAACTCGCGCTGGCACCTGAATTTTCAATTTGGAATTCGTTTTTTGTTCAAAGCAAATAAACGATGCTCCTAACATTAAATCATAATGAGGCTAACATAGAACTAAGAAAAGGTAGTTGAGGACTTCGTTATGTCGTTTAATCGATTGACGTGAATTGATAAACGTCGAATATATTTCAACTATGTAGGTGCACAAATTTTCGCAAGCAGAACTACAGGAGCCCAAATAAAAATGTAACAGGCTTCAAGTTACACATATCTTCCCAAAACAATAGAAACCCAAAATTCATGCGAAGCATCTAGTAAACTAGTTCAATATTGTTTTTATTCTAAATAAAGATACTTGTGAAGTGTATGATGATCTGTAATAAAAAGATAAATTTTATCATTTTTCCTAAATTTTATATTTATTATGAAAATTTAGACAAAACTATGAAAACTTCATGTTAAGAAACCAAGACGTAAATAGCTGGAAAACAACTAATATAATTCTGGTTTTGAATTGGTTTTGAATTTTGCTCAGTCCACATAGATATTGTGCAGTTTAATTTAGTGTTGGCCGACTGCCATGAAAACCGTCGACAGAAGATTGTTCCCGCCATTCGAACAAGCATTTAAGAATATTGAATTCGTATCTAAGTAAAAGAAACTTCTTGAAAATTCGCTGTTAATTTGCCGTCGCCAAGCTGTTGCGCCGCTGATGATGGTTGCGGCGTCGGCCTGCGGTTGGCTGGCAACAGACGGTTGGTTAATGGTCGGTCGTTAAGCAAACAGCCCACTGTTTGCCGACGGCCGCCAGTGGGCCCGAAAAATTTACCAGCCGCCCAATGGGCCTTTGCCCAACACCAGTTCTATTTACATACATAAATTTAGTTTCGTTAATTAAAAGTCAATAAACATTATCAAGTCCCGAAATTGATAAAACAGAATTACCAAATCCTTGCACTTACCGATAATTTGTTAAAAGTTCTCAGATCAAATTATTTATAATAATGCAATATTACTGAAAACCAATATTGATGCAATATTCTTAGAAAACCCTTGAAATAACATTGCTGTAAGAAAAGTTCAAAATCTAAGTTGTAATAGATAGGTACAAGTTCAAGTGTCCGCGCCTCATTCAAAAATTGATGGGCTACATTTAACTAATAATTCAACACATTTAGGATTTTTCATATAACCAGCAAATGTACATGCTAATTGAAGCATAATGTTCAATTTATCATCCTACGTATGTACGTATCTCGTCACTTCGCACGCGGCTGGTTCTAGTACGTCGATGCTTTGGTGTTGGCCGACTATAATGAACAGTGTATTGTACAAATTTTGTCGATACAATTATAACTGAAGAACGGATGCATAAAAAGCAATTATTTCGGGTACGTCTATACTGATTTGCGATCTGCAGTAGAACTGTCACCTTTTTACAGACCAAATTAAGCTAAAATTTCGTAGGCGTTTGATTCTAAATTCCTAACGTATAGTTCATAACTTCGCAGCCATTAGATTTCATGTAATTTAAAGATATACGTTTATTCATTTGTAATTTGGCAATAATGCGCCTATTGTTATATTTTCACAGTGCATACATCCTTATTGGTATTTCCAAAACGCTATTATGATGTTGCAACTCTAATATACACCTGGCATGGCGGATTGGGTTAAAATTTTGTACAGCATCCATCGATGCGTAGGCAGTACACTTACATAAGCATCTATGATGCGAAAAAGTATTTTATATTAAAATGTTACAATTTTGTCAGTACGATGTATAATTTCGGTGTAATGTGATCGATTGATCTCTGTGATAATAATATAAATGTGGCACCATCAGTAAAACAAGATAGAGTAACTACAGGTGAACTAAGTCTGCCTTATAATTATACGTTAACATAGCAGGAAACATAATTAACATAGCTGACACGCAGCCGGTTCTATCGCGCTTTAAATCTTTTTGTATCACGTAATTTGCGCGAGCACTGACGACTTGGGAAACCTAGAAAATCCGACAGTCCCTACGAGGCATCCAGTTTGATTGTGGTTTTTGAAATCGTGGCTCCAGATCAGTTCGTATGCGACTCAACTCACAAACATATTCATTTCCTTGCTTAAGTTAAATCAATAAATCAGACGAAATTCAAAACTAATAAACTCATCCACATTCCGTTCCACTTGTATTATTAATACGTTTTTAGAATACCTCAGTAGAAATGAACCATAATAATACGCCAAAGTGCCACGTTAAGGTATTCAGAGACAGTTTAAAGGTATAGCGCTATAAAACAGCTGCAATCCGACTGAAAAACTGTTCAGAGAGCTCTGGCTACACCGTTAGCAGCTGACTGGTTTTTGTTTTTTAACGTTATTATGCACTATGTATACTCAAGAAACAGTATGTAGTAACGTAAATATGTCATTTCAACTTTGTTTTGTGAAAACTAAATTCGGTACCGAAATTTGCTTTACATCTGTGCCCAATAACTTATTTTATAATGTACTTATAATATATTAATTATTTTGATTATAAATATTTGTCATCTTTATTGCTACTTTTATTGCCACAGGTAATAAAGGGCACTAAGACCCACAAGCTTAAAAACAAACAATTAATACAAACATATATAAAGAATATATTTACGATCACCACCAACCAATATATTTATAATATATCAGTAAATCAATGTAAAAATTTAACAAAATATTTCATGTCTAAATACTTTCAAACACCTGGTAGATTTATTGTTTAACTTAATATTCACATCCTGAAAATAGCTGCAAAGCAAGCTTTCCATTCAAAAAATCTTATGTGCAGCTAGATACTTTAAAGACCATTATTTCTTTCACAACTGTCAAAATTTAACGCCAGATCCACTAAGCCATGCCAAGCTAACAAACCCTAAAAATGTACATGCTAACTATGAAAATTGTCACCTACTCACTATGACAAAATATCCTAAACTAAACTACTGGAACTACCTTGCTGAAATTACCAAATTTTATTTAAATTTTAAAATGTTTAACTTCCTACATATATGCAAAACATTTAGCTAAAAATGCATAGTAGTTGTGCTTACAACATCTTTATCTTTTTTATTTAAAACATATACTGTCAATTGTTTATGTAAAATATTTTCCGAATCCGAATAAATCAGAAATAATATTTGTTGCGTCAAGTTGTCCGAAACATGAAAATTAGTAGTAGTATATCGTTTATTACCGGTCATTGGATGTTGCAGGTCGAAGGGTTTGCATCCGGAGTTATGCGGCGTTTACGTTATAAGTTGCCCGCCATGTGGAAGTTTTGTCCACGTACAGCCTGCCTAACACCGTTAACGATATAGTGTACAGAACACCATCACTGTATTCTAAGCAATTCTATATAGTGTTTCGGACACCATCAGCATTTATACATGGTGTCATGGACACTATTAACTTCTAGCTAACGGTCATGCAAGTTCTTTGGGAAGATGTCTTGACGTTTTTTCCGTTGTATGATGTTTACACGGTTTAACTTCTGTCCGCGCACTTCCTATGCAAAGATTTCAACGCAATGGTTTATGGGTTACTCTCAATTAGCGTAAATCATTTGAAATTTGAGTTAGCTAGTTTTCCCGCCTTTTTTAAAATAAGTATTCAAACATAGGGTGTCGAAGACACCATAGTGTAATATACATGGTGTCAGCTACACCATGACTTGTGCTGCACTGTATTTCCGTCCGAATACCATGCACCATGGTGTGGTCATGACCACACGTGGACAAATCTTCCACATGGCGGGCGTTTTATAACGTAAACGCCGCATTAGTCCAGCATAGCGAGCCCAACCATTAAGGCTGACTGCAACATCCTCTGCCAGCCTTATGCAAATATAACACAACATATAGTACAAATTTAAATAAACATGACATACAAGACCAGTCAATAAACGAATTAAATCAGAAAAAGTGGGTACATCCACTTATATTTCTGATTACATATATCGATCAAATTTTAAAAATCTGGTTAAATCAACTTTATCGAGTAGTTTCTTGAAATTATATAGACTAGACGCATTAATTAATGGTTGATTCATTACCCTAACTGGTAGTTGGTTCCATGCATTTACAATTCGAGCAGTTACAAAATGACCCAAAGCGTTAGTTTTGTGTTGTGGTTTCTTGATTTTAAGATAATGACCTCTTGTGAAAGTTACACAAGACAGTTCAAACAGGTCCTTATATCCAGCTGAAAATTTTCTAACTGACTTGAAAACAACTACTAAGTCATTATGCAAACATCTCAACTCTAAGGACTTTAAGTTGAGATACTTAAGTCTGTCTATATCGGTAGCGTACGGCAGGCGTGCCCTAGCAAAAATACGTTTCGTAAAATATCGTTGAACATTTTCAAGCTTATCGATATTTCCTACTGTACATGGCGAACAGGTGATGCGTATTCTAGGATTGGGACTACATGAGACATAAAAGCAGTCAAAAGAACGTTATAATTAGAGTTGAGGAAACAGCGAAATAGCATGTTAATAATACAATAGGCCTTCTGACATATAGCGGTGCAGTGAATGTCTGACTTGAGCAAATTAGACACTGAGACTCCTAGGTCTTTGCGATAAGTGCTTACAGTTAGACTGTGATTTGCTATTTGATGTTCTAACTGTGGATTTTAGATCCTATGTGGAGAAACAAAGTAGGGCCAAGAAGACTCCCATGAGGAACGCCTGACGTTACTTTACGTTCCTCAGAAAAGCAATGATTAACCTTTACGTAGAATTTGCGGTCAGTTAGGTAAGCGCGAATCCATTCTAGTAGTTGTCCTCTTATGCCATATATAGATAGCTTTACAAGTAACTTTTTGTGCGGAGCTGTATCGAATGCTTTTCCAAAATCAAGGTAAACCACATCGACGTAGTTTCCTTCATCTACTGTGGTGCACCAATCTTTCATGCACTGAAGCAATTGAGTACAGGTTGACTTGTTTGAAACAAAACCATGTTGATTAGGACTTATAATGTTATGCTGAGCAAGAAAGGATATGATATGGTCATTTGCATCATATTCCATGAGTTTGCAGCCATTGGATATCAGTGATATTGGGCGGTAATTGAGGGGATTCGACGAACCTCCTTTTTTGAATACTGGCACTACGTGGGCTGTAAGCCACTGTTTTGGCAAAGTAGCAGTGATAAATGATTGTTCGAAAAGATGTGCCAGCGGAAAGCAAAGTGAGTTTTTCAGGTTTTTTAATAAGAATGCAGGTAATCCAGCTGGAGAAATGCTTAGTTTAGAATTCAGCTTACTCATGTACTTGTGTACTGTTTGTGGCGAAAAAGCAACCCAGTCGATGGGTTTCTCGGCAGCTGCTATGTCAATAATTACAGGCAAATTATTGTTATCAACAGTAAATACAGAGGAAAAGCATCAGCGATAATATTAGCACATATTTGATCATCTGCGGATAACGAGCCATCGGGACACTTTATCGCACTAATGTTGTTCTTTGCTGAGAGCCGGCTATTTACATATCGAAACAAAGTTTTAAAATTTCCGGTTTCGATAATGTTACGTTCTCGCTTTTTCATGAATTGTAAAATAACAGCAGAGCATTGTTTGGAAAACCGTTTATATTGATTAAAATTTCCAGAGTGTTTTGCGGAGTGCCACAATTGCAACTTTTTATTTTGCATACGCTTAATGTAATGGGGATATTTGACAGATTGCTCGGTGGTTACAATCTGTTTCTTTGGTACAAAAAGCTCACATCCGAAATATATAACGTAAAGAAAAAGTTTAAACGTAGCATTAACTGAAATGACAAGATTCATGAGTCTTTCCCAGTCAATAGAGAAAATAAACTGCTCAAAAGCTTAAAAGTTCGTTTTTGCAAAGTTGAAAGCCTCATAAGGAGTCTTTTTCCGTTCGGAAACACTTCCTGAAACTGAAAAGTTTAAAGATAAATGATCAGAATCTGAAAGCGGTTCGTCAGCACACACATTAAACACGTTAAGCACAGAATTTGTCATTATAAGATCAAGTGTATTTAAAACACGAGTACTAAACAAAACTAGCTGTGTTAGACCCGATATTTGTAACGAGTTAATAAAACTGTCGTAGTCCTTTGCGGGCGAATATGTTAAAGATTCCCAAGTTATCAGCGGATAGTTAAAGTCACCTATCCAGGTGACAGGCTATGGAACATCGCTGTAAATCTGTTTTTAGAGGCGATTATATCGTAATTTGGAGGTCCGTATGCGCATAACAGTAGATGCTTTGTTGGAATTTGTAAATCTATACCAATCACTTGTAATCCGTTGAACCGGGGATCGATAATTGAGACAGGCGAAAATGTAAGGTTTTTATTAATAAAGAAAGCGACCCCGCCACCTCGGCTGCCTTTTCGATCCTTACGATAAATATGGTAGGTCGGACAATCAAAAAGTGAGTTCTGCATATCACTGTGCAGCCAAGTTTCTGTAATAGCTACAATGGAATATGAGCTAGAATTTAGAATATATTCTAAAGCCGTAATCTTTTCGTGATGCACTAGGCTCCTTGCATTTAAGTACTTACACTTAAGTAAGTTTTTGTTTGTTTGCGGGTCCCTGGGCATACTAGTTGAATTTACCCCATTTGTTAGTTTACCGACACTGTGAAGATCTTATTATTTCGAGTAACGTTATAAGAAAAATTTTTATCCCGTGCACCACCGCGCATTTTGCCTGTAGCGTCACGGCTGCAGCCTCTAAAACAAACCAGTTTTTCATCGAGTACTACGAAGTATGTGTTTGCTGTAGGGTCTGCGTTGTCATTATGTTCTTTCGCTTTCTGACGAAGTGCATAATATTGCTGACGATCGTTGTCATTCATTGAGCGCCGGATGAAGATACCTTTTGTCTCATCAAAGTCTTTCAGCCTCCTAGCCTGTTTTAGGATAGATTTTACAACAGAACACGACTGTAAACGAACTTTGAGGAGCCGCGGAGATGTTCGGCGGTCAACGTTGCCACTACGATTTCGCACTTCTAGTGTTCCCATTCGAAAAACTTCCGTAGTAGTAGCCGATGGGTCGAGACGGCGTAGTAGGTTATTGACAGCGTTGATATCGTCGCCGGCTTCTTTCACACCAGAAACAACGAGGCTGCGGCGATGCAGTTCTTCGTCGCTCCCGTGTTGAGTAACACTGGCCTGTTTTGGAGCGATGTTGCGAGATACAACGTTAGCGAAGGTGGAAGAGTTAGTAGTATTCGGATTCGGCGCATTGATAGAAAGCGTCTCATTTGATGGAGTCGATGATTCTACCCGGAAGCTCCGGGTAGTCAATTTATATACAGTGTTCGCTATGCTGTCAATTTTTTCCGCCAACATAGAAATCTCATCTCGTGAGTTGTCTTCATTGCTTGATTTAGATGACTTGCGCGATTTAAAAAAGGTGGCGCAATCCTTGCAGAGAACGACAATCCGATCAATGTTTGTAATTGCTGCGGCGGACGTGTCATTTAATCCACAACAGCTGAAGAAGATCCATTGCGAGCACCCACCACATTCGACACTGTTTTCAGTTGTGTCATTAATGGTTTGAGAGCAATCGATGCACTGAACATTTTGAGCAGGGGATACATCGAGAGAACAGCGCGGTTTATTTGAACGATCAATTGATCGATAACGCTTTGTTGCTGTGGTTGTCGTGCAGACTGCGTTCTTGTTTTCGAATAATTATTGATTTGCGCAGAATTCGGAGCGGGTGTGGCACTACATTTGTTCGATGATGCCATTTGCAATGTATTGATATTTTATATTATAAATATGAAAGTCTATTAAAGATACTTGCGGAAATTACGATAAAGTTTCTTCGCTTATCTCAAGCAGGTTCCTGAAGTAATACACCCAGCGGCAATGTCCACTGCATTGGGTTAAAATGTTATAATCAATCACGAAACGGCTATTTATTTGCATCATAATTATTGCCAAAATGTTTGTTTTGCTTGTGTGAGTCTTATTCGCCAGTTCAAGTCCAAAAGTTCAAGTTTTAAATTCAATTTCACGTTAAAACACGCAGCGGAGAGTTTTGTTCAACGTAAACTGTCATTTGTGATAAATAAGTAGGAACGATCGGAAATTGTCCACTACAGATCACTCATCTAAGTTATTGTCGAAATACTTAAATAAGACATTTTCTGTTATCATAAATAGTCACTATAGCTTCAAAAATTATTGTCGAAGTTAATAGTGACAATCAATGGGGATTGATTAATATACCGGCAACAACTAATTCTAGACACCATGTGACAAAACAAAATTTGTATGTCAGGGTCTCGAATGCATCAGAATGTTAAAGGATATCAGCACAAATTGATCCCGTTTTATACCTTAGTAGGATGATTTTTATAATACCGTGCCATGTCCTCATTTTTTCGAACGATTATCCCTAGTAAATACTAATAGTAATAGCAAGAGTGCATTAGGGAAGATATGACACTTTCCAGCCCTCACATGTAAACCCATGTTCGATGAGTGACGCATGCGTTTTCGGCCTGACCCCACCCCCCAATTTTTTGGGGGGGGTCGAGATGCACACATACGGGGAGGGTAAGTCGGATCCCCAGTTATCGTGCGGCGGAGCAGGTCGGACCCCACTTTCTGGGGTGGGGATAGGTCGGACCCCCAGTTTTTTGGGGGGGGGGGTAGGTCAGGTCCCGCACTTTCCGGGGAGGGGTTCGTTTATAAGCAGCGATTTGCACCCGAATGGGCTCTTGGCAATAATAAATTAACTAGTAAATTAGTAATAAATCGTAAATACTTAATCATGGCAGTTTCAACTGATATAAAAAATCATTTTGTCACAATGGCTATTATCTTTTCTGTTGCTGTTACCTATGTTGCTACTTTAAATATGCAAATACGGAAGCTTAGAGCAGTACGTAGACAGATACTTTCTCATGATAGTTGGATACTTCCGATCCTAGCATTGCTAGATACTGGTAATGTTTGTGGTTTGACCACTGATCGTGATCGCGTTGAATACATATTGTTGTTGTTTAGGGTTTATTGACATTCGATAAGCAACAATAGATAATATGTTATTATATAAATATGCTAACTTATAGTTGCCTTGTGGGTTTTACTTGTGCCTTAGAAGGACGCAAACTGTGTACTGTTCTCTGCGCCGGTGCACACAAAAATCGGTACTGTGTGTGGGACGCATGGAGTCCTGTTCCATCTACACACTGTTCCATCTCTTATGCATGACAGATTTGTTTTTAACATTAATTTGAACGTTTGAATATAATTTTAAGAATTTAATCTATATTGTTGCCCACTTTGCCGCTGAAGTAATTTAACCGCAATTGTAATTTTTTATACAGCACGAAGTGCGCGTAGTATTTGCTAGGTGGAAAATTGTGTAACCCTACTTGGCGCCCATAAACAACAACTTCGTATTCTGGCATGCTTCACGGGGCACGCGTGGTTTCACGGGGGCGCGCGGCCTCCACGCTTTCTTGGCCGTAGCCATGGCTGCACATGGAAAATTGAAGGTTTCACCTTAAATATTGAGAGCCATTATTAAATACATACATGCTATTAGGAGGGAAGTATTATACTCCTGAGATTTGAACCCAGTTGGGGTGCCATCGATCCCCCTGGTAGGTAGCCTGGTCCACCTTGAGGTTCCTCAAGCCCCTCCACTTACTGCTGAAATTTTGGCAAAAATGGAAGAAACTTGGCAAAAAATGTGGAAAAATTGACCATCATCGGCGGGAATTCCGTGATCGCGTGATAATTGAAAATTGAAAATGAAAAATTTCGACTCCCAAAAATTTCGGAGATAATTTAACTTTTGATCGCGACCGCCAAATCGCTCCACACCCTCCCCCTCCGATGAGCACCCGCTATCCGCCACGACGTCACACCTCCGGCTCATTAAAAACAAGTGACAAAATTATTACCTTCCCTCGAGTACGCCATTTTGCGCAACCGATAGCTAGTTCCTTTGACATACTGATGATAAATTTTTGTCACAGCCGTCAGGCTGTGACATTGATTTCACCTTTTGTCAGAGTGTGCATTACAGCGTTGGTTGCACTGCACTGCACGTATCTGTTATAGTCAAAACCTTTTCAGATCCGACCGCTGGAGTCTGCATGCCAGGCAAAAATAGCATGCAGCAAACGTCTCGGATTTGTTGACTACAATTGAGATGAAAACATCTAGGAATTCCGAGAATTGATGACATCGAAAATTATATTATCAACTTTACCAGGTCTGAATTCATTCTTGCTATTTCATAGACAGCATATTCGCAAACGCTGAAGTCAAATAATTTGACATGTTTCAAAAACCAAATATTATGCTGAACCGTCGTAAACTTTATATTTAAATAACTATATGTAGTCCAGGCGCATAAATTGTATTGTTAATAGCAATATAACTGCTGTGACATTCTTCTTTTAAGAAGAAAACTTTTTTGTCTTCAAACAAAAGTTCTTGACACATAGTATGTGTTTGCGACAGGGTAGCTTGTTCTATATATGTTTTCAGTTGCACATAATCATAATAGATGAAAAACCTGCGAATGCGAACCTAACCCACTGTATAGATATCATGTATTCAATTTGCGAACACATTTTAACGTGTTGGCGACATATTCTATCGCAGTTCTCCATGCTATAGTTAGTTATGCAACATCTTAAATGTAACAAACATGGTGAAACGAAAATTGAAAAATGTAATATCCTAATAGATTCGGTAAAAACAGCTATGCTTTAAATCTGACACCTATATTATTGCATAGTCGCCTGTGACGTGCTGTGGTAATTCATTTGTCAATTAATCACTGTTCATAAATGCGTGTGTTCGATAATTTCCTTGCCACGTGTCGGACCTATATAATAATAGTGTTCTTATGCATGTTGTCGCTTTGTCTTAGCGCTGATGTCTATGTTGTGTTCCACAGTGCCTCGTTTAAAGTGCAGAAATTTGTCGACACGTTTGCAATTCTATCTTGTCTATCTACAGTCAGGTTTAAGCACTGATCATAGATAGCAAGACGGCTTCACAAGCTCATTGCCAATCTGATTGATCATTATCGCTGGCGGCTGCGGACAGCAGCAAAACCTAACCTTCCTTCGCCTTAGTCGCGTTTATTGAAAGTCCAACTCGGTCACATTGTTTTTACGTAGTCTAATAATTGCATCTTGTGTTCGCTTTCGGAAAATATATCATCATTATGTTTGTTTTCATGTTCTCCGAAAACTCTATGCTGTCAGTGTAATTAGTAGCAAAATCGAAACCTGTCGTACACCTATTTGCATTTGGAATCCTATTTCGTAGTTGTCGTAGACTCGCACAATGCATTTGGTTGATTTATACATTTCTTTGATTAAGGCCAGTAGCTGGGCGGTATGCCGTCTGCTTACATGATGTATAAAAACTTGTTTCTATCGACGGAATCAAAAGCTACCCTGAAGTCGATGAATGCCACAATAGTTGCTTCGAATATTCATGTCGCAGCTCGAGCAGTTGGAGCAGTGAAGAGATTTGATCAGTACAGCCTCGACCACGTCTGAATCCAGTTTAGTATTACATGGTTACAGTATCAGGTGACTGCCGGAATCTATATTCGCAACTATACACTCAGCAGGAATATAGATATGCCGAAGTAGTTTTTGCCGTGTTTCTTGACACTCCCTTTTAAAGAAAAGGACGGTGATAGCTGTTCCCCGTGCTTTAAGCTTTTTGTTTCTGCTGATTTAAAGTTAACAAAGAATTTTGTTGGATTTTATGTAGAATTTTGTGCATGTGAAATGATCAGCCTAATGACTTCGTGTCATATGACCGTGGGGATATGAGTGTCGCTCACCCACATCTTCGCGGTGACTGCTACAGAAAGAGGGGCGCTAGCGTTACCTCTGATTGTAGATACGATTGTTACACTTTACTTATGTATGAAAAATCTTATTTATATATTATGATATACGTTACATATCATAGAAGTCAAAACTGGGTTGAACAGCTTACACCCCGTCAAGGTTAGACCACACCCAAACCATATTTACCACCCCTGAGACTTCTTAACACGCCGAAGGACCGCGGAACATTTCGAAAAAATTGAGAAAATTTAGGGAAATTTGGCCCAAGTTGGCAGATTAACCCTCGCATGATCTCATGGACCGTGGACATCTAAACATTATTACTAGATGTTTATATATACAGCTACACTGTCATACATTAATATATGATTTTGTATTTACATATAATTATGTGTATCTATAACAATAGCTTGTATCTATAGCGATTGAAGAATTGTCACAATTTCACTACTAGAAATGCTAACATTGTTTAGACTTGTGTTAACTAGATTGGTCGTACCCGTGTGCCGTTCGTTTGTGCGTGCGTTGTTTTTCTCTAGCGTTTAACGGATTTAGCTGCTGCACATGTGGGTTATACTCTTTGCTTAAAGTTAAACAGGAAGAATTTATATAAAACAACTGCCACCGCCTGTTTTGGTAACAAATTACTAAAAATGATGATGCAATAACAAAAAAGCCAAACTTATAATTTTACTGTGTTGCGTTTACGTTGCTACTAGACTGCATAGTGCTTAATTACAGTCACAGAAATAATTATACTAATAAATTCCATTCTTTGCGATAAATGTTTCTTACACATACGGCGTTGTTAGGGTGTCTGTATTGCTAAAGGAGTTTAGCAGAGAAGATAGCAAGAATCTTCTCATCAATAATTATATAGTATTGAGTTTGTTCAGTAAGAATTTAAATATTATTCGATTTAACTACTGTCAATGTACAAAATCCGTCGTGACTATGGAAGCCAACATCGAAATACTTCATACTTCGTGATATTTCTTAATCCTTGTTCACATTGCACAGGTTGTATAGTTCAACATAGTTTGTTCGATTTCATGAGACCCGAATCAGATAATGCGGTATTAGACACACAGTGCAGCGTATACTCACAGTGCAATATCCGCAGAATTGGATCGCGCTGGATCGGACATAATGTGAACACGGCCTTATGCAAAAATCAGTTATGCTTTCGTTTTCAACATACCGCCTCAGCTACGCAACAACATGTGGTCTCTGGTCAGATTCTGTTTTAGTGACAGGTAATTCGTTTTTATATTACCCCTCTGATTTTTTGTTGTGGCCGGGAGCACTAGCGTGGAGATATTTACAGGACGCTGAGTATATGACCGCGGCAAGTTTAATAATTATATTTCATTGCCATGCTATCTAAGGTTTGCGTATACATGGCTATCTTATCTGTCCACCTTGAACAAGGCTGGACGGCTTTGCTAAAGTTTAACTGAGTACAGAGATTTGCGTGGCTATAGATTACTGCAACAATGAACTAGGTACCCAGCGTAAGCGCAGAGATTTTATTACACATTGCCCATTGGATATAAAGCTCGAGCAGTTTTTCTCAGCCAATTTGTTTCGTGTTGGTGATTTAGGACCATGCAATCACTATAGGTCCGAGTAAGGATACATTTCCACTGAAGAATATCATAAGCACTTTATTCGCTTGATAGAATACCATGAAATATTGCTCGAAAAGAGTCCATTAATGAAGCTTAATAGTTGAGCCTGCGCCCTTAACAGGAAGTATTGGCGCAAATAGCATCAGCATGATGTTGAAAGTCAAGATCATGTATGCATGACTGACCGATCTAAAATAGAGATCTCAATAAGTTTTAGATTTGGGGTAGCGTTACATGTGGAAAATGATGGATTTAGTTTTACGTTAAGCTCCCTCACACTTTCACGATGAAACAATTGTAATAGAATCTCGTGTTTCGCTTTTGATGTGTGACAAGATTGCACTTAATACTGTTTGAATATTCTCTGATAGCTAACCCTTTTTCCAAGCAAGTAAGGCATAGAAGCTCAAGTTTGGCTGGTTTAAGGTAGAATCAAAATATTCGTTATCGGAAGCTACACTACGATTAAGCTCTTGGATAATTGGTGATTATTGTGATATCTTGAGCAACGAGCTCGCCCATCTATTAGCCAGGAAAGGTTCTCAATACATTTACATGATCTTCCAATTCAGCTGTTCTCCTATCGGGATCAAACAAGTCTATTTACCTTTATGTCGAGCAGAATTGTGCATTGGACAGTTTTTGTTCTTGTCTAAAACATAGAACGACTCATTCTTTTCACTTCGCTCTTCTTATATGTACTACTTTTTTATTAAGCCATCTCATTGTAGGTAGTACACTGTGATCACTTGCCGCTATCTCATCTATATTCTGGTCAATTTTAATCCACTTTGATAAGTTGTTAATTGTGTTGCAAAAGTTGCAAACGAGTTTTGTGTAATTGTGGTGTAACAAACAACCAACAACTTAAGAAGAAAAAGTATTAAAAGCACGCGTTTCGATACCAATTTCTTCGTAGTCAGACCCTCCGTAAAACAACAAACATTATTGAAACATGCCAAAGACTTATATTTTTGTTAGAGATGTGAACTGTTTCATTGTTTTCGATTTCTAACTGGTGCTGGGCAGCACATCCGGACAAGATAAAACGTGTTTTTGCTGTTAGCAAAAGGTTAGTAGGTAATAAAACCATAAACTCAGATAATGTTTCTTTGAATGTTTGCGCAATTGCAAGTATGTAAATTTAAAATATATTAAGCAATCAACTAAGGTGATAAAAGAGCAGGGCTAGCGGTGTCTATTTTGAATTTCATATTCGCGTAATCTCGCAAATTTTAGTTCGAAATTGAATGTCATTATGATGACCCGTTTACAACATGGCGGAACTGGCTAGCGCACTGTCTCGTCCATCCACACAAGAATTTGTCTTCAACTCACGTCCGTACCATTTTTTTGCGGTTTCAGTGATTTTTGATCCAGCAAATATATTCATGGGCGCAGCACATATAAACGCATAATAAGATTAACAGAGCACTAGTTTTTACATGGATTATCAAATATTTAGTGTCGGAATATAATTAACAAAAATAGATTGTCCAATTTTCATGAACTAGTGCAAGAAAAATTTACAAAGGTAAACTAAACACGTCAGAGCCCGGAATTATGCGAGTCGTACCAGATGGAACTGAAAATGTAACTAATTGCAGTCCGCCAGCCTGAAGAAGACGTCAGCAATAAATCATTTTGCTGTGGTAATTATGAAATATATAACAATGCTTTTGAAATGGGCAGCCCGCGCGAAGCATCCAGCAGTACCACCTGAACTGGAATTGCTAGATAACTTTAGCCTAATAGATATACAAATACTTCGGGCCCAATTAGGTCCAGGACGTTGTCGTTGAATAATCTTATGAGATAGCAAGAGACTTGCGTTATGAGCCTAGCGGTGAATTCCACAGCGCGCGTTCAAAACTTGAATTTTAATAGTGAATATTTCTTAAAAGTCTAATAAAGCCGTTAATTACTTACATTAAACCGCGTAGATCCGAGATAGACCGCTCGGTCAATCGTTCCCTTTGACATCAAAATTCTTAGCTTAATAGCGGCGGGTTAAAGCTCCTGTTAACCTTATTTTGTTTTGCAATGTGTTTTTCATACGTTTACTGCCAATAACATACGTTTACGGCCAATTCGTTACAAAGCGCTCTTGCCGGTTCACAAAGCTTTGACGTCTAACAACCCTGCATACATCGCTGAAATGTTGCACCGATCAACTGCAAGTCGCTTAGCCAATGAAAGAGTATTACGCGTTGACATCACACGGAATAATAGTTTCTGGTTCGTCGGCCCGTCCAAATGGAACAGACTGCCATCTAGGCTTCGCGACGTTGTCTTAAACGTTACTGAATTTAAGTCTATTAATTTTTATTAATTGTCATACCTTTTTCAGCGATTTTGCAACGCTATTATTGAAAAAGGTGCTTTATAAATACTTTATTGTTTCTATTATTATTAATAATAATAACATAGGTCGTTTTAGCAAGACTGTAAAAATTCTATTAGAGTCAACAATTTACTGGACAATTTTAACACATGGCTTCCTTGGCTACCAGTCCAAAACCTTAACCCTCCAAGGACTGGGCTTTTCACACACCTTCTTAGGACTGGCGGGGGGTCTCGGAGGCCCCCTTTGGAAAAGTAACTATGATTGCTTCTTTTATGGATTTCTGGGTTAGCTATCAACATTAAAAGATAGTTACGATGTTTTGTACCATTATATATTTTACTTACTGACCTGAAAATAGTATGATACAGTGCAATATGATCACGGGGGCCTGTCAGACCCCCCCTCAGACCGGAAAGGGTGTACAAAATTTACATACTTGAAGGCTAAATTCCTGCACACTCCTAGGGCTGAGGGGGGTCTGTCAGGCCCTGGGTCGAACGGGACAACTTATCAAAATTGTAAAAGCAGCAGAACTAGCGTCTGAGTGAATTATGAATTCTCACTGAATTGCAGCAATCTAGCTCTAAACAGTAAGCTTTTGTCAATGAAACACAGGGCCAGGGGCCTCTCAGACCCCCCCGCAGTCCTTGGAGGGTTAAAAGCGTTATAAAAATCGCTAAGATTACAGCCTGTTGTAACTAATTCCTTTTGACCAAATACTCCAAACGCTCTCGAAATATTTCACCGATGCAACCTAGCTTGTCAACAAACTGCAGGAAAATAAAATCTATTTCCACAAGCTAGCATATTCCCATTATAAACATTTTGAGCTGCAGATTGATAAATAGTAGTATTTAATAAAGTGAAACCTAATTAATTTTTATAGTCGTGTCACACTTCACGGAAACAACGCTAATTCTTTATCAGCTGCGGACAGCAACCGTTTTGACCTATGTCAAAGCACCATATTCAATATAATGTTGTAAACGGAAAGTTACAGTAAATGTACATAGCTGGAACGCAGAAATTACTTAAAAGCAAAACAGAAAATACATCAGCCAAAACGTTTCCACGTTGGTTTATGGTAAATGAAGTTTAGTTTAGTGCAACTGTCATTATGTAATATTGCGTCCGAAATTTTGTTTGGAGTAACTACATGTTTTTTTCAAAACCGAGACAATTCTTTTCTGAAGAAGAAACAGTTTTCAGACCGACTTAGGACGTTGTATAATGTTTTCAGGAGTTTGTTAATTTTGAAAAGCTTGAATAAAATCATAAAAATCGTGCAAACCGTTATGATCCGCAGAGCGGCTGCAATTTCAAACCATTGCACAATGTTGATATTATGATTTTGAGTATTAAAATGCCTCAAATATTTCCGAATTATTAATACTGGGTTCGGTAGCATTCCAAGCATCTCGCACGAACACACCCGTGCTCGGTGCCTAGCAGGATTACCAAGATTATTAATACAAATAACCCACTTTCATATTTTACGCGAATCTCCGCAAGTAATACGTTATCCACATGCTGTAACGCTATGAATCTGTTCACATTTTAATTATATAGCAACGATTATCGTCTATTTACCAAACCTTATTGCGAGATAACAATATGACCTGTGAAAGCTGGGTGCACAACACGTGTTTAATAAATATAAGATGGTTCGTTGTAATATGCTGGTCGGAAAATCTTTTACAGCTGCCCGCGTGAAAAACCGCGAAAATTTGCAAAAAAACAGTGATTTATTCCGATTAGGATAACTGAGAACTTCATCTGTTTCTTTTTGTCGCAACCGCTGGGTTCTGGTGTAGCGTACCCTTTTTGTCACACCATGGAAATTAGAACTATGAACAAAGCAGTAAGTACACAGTTAGCCGTACTATACAACAGTTAAATTATATGCAGTTAAACATGTTTGATCTCGAACATTCTAATTCAATGGCTTTTAAATATGACCATGAGTCATGATGCTAAACTGGTGAAATTGAACAACCGGATGAATTGTGAAACAATTGGATTGTGCGGGTAAGGTTACTTTGTAAAATAAATCTCATAATAAATGCCAGAAGACACGGATTTAATGTTTTAAATCGAACCAACTCTCTGCTTCATAACAGGGAAAACATTTTCAACATGTTTGCCTACAAGAGGTAGTCGCAAAATTAGCAGTCCATAAATCTGATAGGATAGCTAAACGTGTTTTAATGTGGCCCTAGTGTTATAGGTTTTATGTGCAAACAGTTCATCATTCATTTATTGCACAAATTAGAATTGCATTTCGACTAGCGTTGAACAAAATTTTACTGGCACCATGAATAAACCGGTGAGCAACAATGAAGCTGTTGCTCGGATTCCTAAGGCTGCGTAAAACGTGAGCTAACAACAGCATATAGCTAAGTGGGACCAAGTTAAGTTTTTCAGTCAAATTATCGTATGTTTTGTATAGCTAAGTCTAAGATTAAGTCAGATGATAGACTGGGCTTATGTGCTGTAACAGTGTAGAAAAAATTGCCATGTTCCGCCAAATGCAAGCTATGCAGCGATCTGAACTAACGCACTACTTCACATTGTATAAGTTTGTTATAGCACAACCGTATATGTGAAGATGAATATAAAAAATTCTTAATTGTTATCTGTATATTCTCTGTACATTACCAGAAATATAAGCGTACCTTATGCCTTGCATATATACGCACCACGATTACAGACCATAGACTAATTGAATATACGCGATGAATTCATTGTTTTATGCCGTTTGTGACAGCTGTGTTTATGAAACTGTTTCAAACCTTATCGCTGCCCGAATTTTGAATAGGAAATTTTTTAGTAGAAAAAAACGCACTTTTACAACTGATTAACTGAAAAATGACAAATGCCAGATTTATATCGCTACGCATTTACGTTACAATGGATTCTCATGTGGAGGTTTTGTACCCTCTAGCTATCTCTGTCACCATCAAAAATATGCTGTATTGGACAAAACGGTGTTTCTGACGGTATTTAAAAATAGTATACATAACTAGTGTAAAAAATCATAGTTTAGACTACACCATGAAATTTATATGGTGTCAGCTACACCATGCTGTTATTTACACGCCTTTATAATGCTTTTGTGGATGGTGCCTTGACACCTTCAGTAATGCACAATATGGAGATTTAGGGGCTATATTTGAGTTGATGATGTCTCATACACCATCTATTTCATTATTTAGTGTAGTCATACACCGTATATATACCATTGGATAGTGTGTTCTAGACGATGGTGGGAGGGTGCAATGTTTCTATATGGTGGTCTTCTATAATGCAAACACCGCATTTTGAGATTACTGAATTCTCACAGCTTCTACATGAATAATATCTAAGGACTTATAAATTTTGAGGTTATCGCACTGTATAAATAGTACTTTTTAGACGGGCGTATTAGTTTATCATAGCAATCTAGCATATTAAATAAGTAGAAGTAACTTGTTGCCACATAACAATACGATGGTTGTACTATTGTATAGTAAAATATGATACTGAATTCAGTTTCATTTCTCGATTTAAAATGTTATGATTTGTGGTTTGTTCTATTTGATCTCAATTTTGGAGGCAAAACTGATTTTGAATTAACTGAAGTGAATTTCATACAATTTAAATTCATTCGTCAAATGTGAAATGAAACTTTGTGAAATCAAATTCAGTTAAGCAAAACCAAGATCACTTTTGTTGGCAATAATGAACCAAAAATACATATAAATTAGGTTGAACTAGCGGAAAAATATGAAACATATATCTGCTTAATTTCAATTGATTCTATTTGGGTTTATTTTCTCTTAAAAAGTGATTTTAACTAAGCGTGCGTAACTGAATTTAATTTCAGTTGTATAAATTACTTAAATTAACTAAAATTGACTTCAGTTAAGCCAAAATCGGTTTTGGCTCCAAAAAGCAAATATATAGAATCAATAACAAATAAAGTTTAATTTAAATTCAATTTGGTTAGTTTAAAATCAGTTATAAAAATTAAATCAAACCGTATCAATCACAAATCAAAGTGATTTTTATGGGAGAATTGAAGCTGAGCTCAGTTTTGAATTTTCGTATCGTAACACTCATTTTATGTAGTTCACACATATTTTAACAGACCCTTTGCCATTAGGATTTTGAAATATTTGGTGACCCAAATTGCATGGCAAAGCCAGAATTGTGGATTATATATACTGTTTGTTTAGCTGGTGTCAGTTATGGCTTTCAAATAGTTGGCTGTATTTGGCTCAAGATGTCAGTGGAATGTGCTCTCAATGTGCAGAAACAGACAGTATTATTGTTGGGTTCATCCCGATCTCAAATTTGGCTCCAGAATAAAGGACGGATAAAGGGTTACGTACAATTGTCCAGTGTTGATACCGCATGTATTGACTGTCGTCAATATAGAAGCCCCATAAGCTGATAAAAACTCATTGTTATTCAACGTGACATAACTAGCCAGCTTGAAATGGTGCTTTGAATACAACTACTTTTAACTGAATGTAACTATTCCGATGTTGTCCGGCTACCTGAAAGCTACAATAACCTACAAGGCGTTAGGCGATGCTAAAAATAAAATTTATGACAAAATTCCTGCAAATAATAATGTCGGCGAAAGATAAATAAAGTTGTTAATTGTCACGCAAAAGTAGTAAATATTATTATTATACTTATGGTGCGACAAACAGCCAAACGGCTGTTAAGAAGAAGAGTTTAGGAATGAATATTAATGGTAATAATTTGTTTAGTTTTAAAAGAAACGAGCGTTTAAGTTATATTATTACGATTAGTATTTGTTTAGTACAACACAGTGTTTTAAAGTTAATTTATATTTATATACATCAGCATTAAACATTTCAAGACAGTAAAGATATTTTATAACAATCTGATTGTTGGTATTTATACAGTGATGAAATAATTATTAATACTGTGTTTTTTTCGAAGACTGCTGCTGATAATGTTGTAGCATGCCAAGATTGGTCAAGGTTTCAAAACTTACGGAATGCCACACACATTGACATGTTATGCACTTTACTTTTAGAGTTAATATTTTTTGGAATTTCTTAGTTACTTATTCAGCGAATTTTCGCTTCCTAACTAGCGGTTTGAGGGATACGAGGTTAACTACTGTCGAGATTGCCATAGCAAGCCTGAAAATGTCGAAAACATAGAAAACGTTTTATGCAGATCAATATGTGGTCACGCTTAAATAACTTCTAATAAGCACGCTACATTGTGAGTTTTCGCGCGTTCGTCTCATCATGGACTGTGCTACCCTTTTCTGTCATTGATTTGTAATGTTACCAACAAAGCAAACGTTAAAACTGTTTAACGCACAGCTAAATATTAGAGATCCTAAACAAATATATAAGCACGAACATTGGACATCTGTACTATGTTCTTTTCAATCATAGTAGCGTTCCTTGCTATGCCTGATTCCATATGCTGTGAAAGTTGGCAAGTGAACATGCACATGTATTATCAGGTAAATCCGTTTTAACCCAATTGCATTCAGGTACCTGCTTGAGAGAAGCGAAGAAATACGTTCAGTAATAAATTATAAAATAGTTATACTTGTAAATATATTGTCTCCTGACGTTAAATCGCTGTCTCAAACCATACAACGGCAATAAATTCGCGTCAAGTTACAAACAAACCTTCCACACAATCGCATGTGAACCGCAATACACGAACAGTCATCCAAAAGCAAAGCTCAACACAGTCTTTGCGGCGTCAATCAACGACATCACAGAACACAACATTTACACCTACGGCGGCAGATCATTGCGCTGAGTATAATCCTGAAGGTGGCAGTACTGCTTCCAGTGCAACCTCTGTGGGTGTTGGATTCATTTCGCATGTACATTGATAGACAAAAACGATGTCCACCATTGCTAAATTCCTGACGTACTAGTTGTCTGTACAAACTGTCCAGACTTTGCGCGCAACCACCGTCTAAGTCGCCAATCACAACAACCTGAAACAGTGCAACATCACACCACCGCAGAATCCTATCGACTATAAAAATTGGAAACCCAAATCGAATCTATTACGACTGCTATCGACAAACCTGCCGCATCAGCAGCTGAATCAGCCGCCTCCGTCAACAACCTGAAAGCATCGTATCAATCATCGTTATCTTCAGAATCGTTGTCAGCGAAGGAAACTCGCGGCTCATCCTCTGACCCACAAACATGGGCTCAGATTGTTCAACAAAACGCTAAATCTAACGGGCGTGTTGTTCACTCCACACATCATTCGATGATGAAGATGCTAAACGTCGCAGATCCATCGTTATTAAAGGTCTACCAGAAAGAGGATATGACGGCAGACGCTAGCGACATCTGCATAAAGCTTGACCCATCCGTCCAGATCCGGGAAGTTTTCGACTTGGCCTTTACGATCAATCGTCCAGCAATCGAACAACAAATCTCGGACCCCGACTCTTGAAGGTACGACTATCCTCCTCGACAGTTGCTCGATCAATCCTATAAACCGCACGAAAACTCAACGACTACGACATGATGGAGAAAATATTTATCCGTAGGTCAGTGACAGACAGGGAACTGAGATAGCAAACTGCGCTCCGACGCAAAGCATACGAGCTTACTTCATCTCAACGGGAAAACATACAGAACACCACTCACTACTTGGTTGTCAAAAAACTGGTTGCCTTTAAAAACTGCACTAGAACCGATGCGGGTAGGCTAGTAGGCGGCAGATATAATAACATAAACTATGAATTCGTTGAGGCTAACGGTAAGATTACGGTCCAGGTAAATTTTTAATCGGGACAGTACCAAATCCACCAATTCCAAAGCTCACAAAATGTAAATACTTTAATGCGCGAAGCCTTTGCAACATGCTTTCAGATCTGGACGTTATGCTTGCATCAAGATCTCATTCAGTAATTGCAGTTTCTGAAACTTGGTTACATGATCGCATCCCAGACGGCTTGCATTCTTGTTCTGAGTACAGTGTCTTTAGATAGGACAGAGCTTTACGCGGAGGCGGAGTTGCAATCTTTGTTTATAAGCATCTCAAGTGTGCTCCGGTGCTAAATTTTCCCAAACAACTTCGAGTTGTAGAAGGTATAGCAGTGGACATTTTTCTATCTGTGAAAACTCGAGTCGTGTGCATATATCGCAAGCCCAAGTGCACTTCCGAACAAAATGCTTTGCTGTACTCATTCATATCTTATGCATGCAACGTTTCATGGCCCGTCATTGTAGTGGGAGACTTTAATCTCCCCGACATTGATTCCTGTAGAAATATAGTACCTGTAGAACCCGAGTACGAATTATTTTATCTATGGTTCTCGAATCTAGTCTCACTCAGGAACAAATACGCTTGATCTACTTCTTACAAACTCGACGCGGCATGTCGCGCGCGTCGAATGTTCCGAGAATTTCGTTTCTGATAATTTCTCTATTGATTTAATGGTAGCCACCGGCGCAAATTCAATCAAATTCCGTTCAAAGACAAGTTTCGACTTTAAAAATGCAAACTTTAGAAGTCTCAACGACTTTCGTTTTCAATTGACTGGGACACATTATTACACTCTGTCATTAATGTAAATGATGAATGATTGATGTTTTATCATGTTATACGCATGTGATCTATATGTATCCAAACGAGTCATACCGTTCTGGAAAAACAAAACTTGTCCGAATTACATAAAAAAACTCAGCCGTAGTAAATTAGTGCTGTGGAAATTGGTAAACAATCAGGAGACATGTCAGAGTACAGAAGAGCTGCCAAGAATTACAGCCAAGCCGTTGGGTAACTAAGAGTAAGGGAAGAAAAATATATCTTAGACTCTGTAAATCCAAATGCTCTGTACAGTTACTTAAAAACGCGTAGCTCAACTCAACAGCGACTGGCATAAGGGCACTGCAATTGATAAGTGGAGAAATTGCTACGGACAATCCGACGAGATCGGAAATCCTAGGTAACGCCGTTCAAGGCATCTATTCAATCTCTGACAACACTTTTCCAACGTTTACAAATAACATCGCTCATCGGTTGACGTGGGTGCCGTTTACGGCTTACGACGTTCAATTATGTGAAACAGAGTTAAGGCCTAAACATAGCCATGCACCAGATACCTTCACGCAGTTCTTTTTGCGCAAAGTAGAAGACGCAATCAGTATTCCACTCGCGCACATTTTCAAGCAGTCCTTTGTCACTAGTTGCACACCCGATATGTGGCGACGCGCCGATGTCATCGTAAATATATAAAAATGGAGACCCCACAGACCCATTAAATTACCGTCAGGTGTCCTTGGTCTCAAACAGCTGCAAAATCATGGAACAGATCATTAATAAGTGTTTGCTAAATCAGGTCAAAACATCAAATATTTTATGTCAAAATCAACATAGATTTATCACTAAACGGTCGACTAGCACTCAATTAATCGAGTGTCTGAGACTGGACAAACAATATAGACAAAAATCTATCAGTAGATGAAGCTTATATCGATTTTGCGACGGAGTTCGACACTGTTTCCCACACGAAACTCGTGTATAAACTCTTGTACCTTGGAATATCTCGTAAATGTCTAGCTTGGTTAAGCAGTTTTTCATCAAACAGGAAGTTTCGGATTAAAATGAACAACAGCTATTCCAACTACAAATCCGTTCTATCTGGTGTTCCTCAAGGCAATGTCAATGGACCAACATATGCAGATGTAAGAGGCGACGTTTTACCCTTCTGCCCTCAAGTTATTAATTTCCTTATGTGAATTTTCTACCTTATTATACCCATGTATGGCAATGTTCTGCGAACGATAGTAAGCATGATGTGTGAACGACGCTTAATGAATTCTCATTCTCGAGTCGTAGCAACGGATTTCGGAAACAGAACACTGCAGTAAATGTAAAGTCTCGTACGTACCATAGGAACTGAATAAATTTGTATTGTATTGTATAAAATGAAAGCGTACCAGGCAATTTATAAAACACATTCATGTTAGGGACTTGTCTTGAACATTTGGCAGCCAAAGTGAAAACAGACGACGTCTTCGTTATGTTTCAAGAACATGTATATAATAACATATATAAGTTAATGGTAAAGCCATACATCTGCATCCAACTGTGCTTCGTATCCAACACAAGGATTTGCTAAAATGCTAAATGGAAAATTGAGGTTATGCTAAACCTAAAAAATGGCAAACGATCTCCAAGAAATTTTGTGTGATCAGCCTCATATTAAACTAAACACCGGATACATTGAAATATTTATAACAAAATAATATTCAAGATTCCTGAAATGGAACTGAATTGAACTGTTGAAAAATAAGGAATGCCATCTTGTCTGAGCGGGTAACAGGGAACGGGTAACATAGGTAGATTATGGTATTGAGCTATAACCCAATATGATGCTTTTTATAGAACTATCACTGAAACAGTAAACAACAGAACAGTACGTCAGCGTACTGGGCAATTATGTTTTCCAAATACCGTTGGGCCTTCAGCACACTAAATTCTCGAACAATACGCAGATTTTGTATTAAATTATACAACTTCACGGAAAAGATCGATAACCAATTATACTAATTTCAGCATCATGCTAAATTATAACAAATATGTAGACCGCAGTAAACCGTTTTACTGAATTTCGTTATGTGGAAGCTGAAGCCCCAACGCCGACGGTGCTAATGAATTTATACTCGTTTCTAAATAACTATAAATGTTATAAAATAAAATAATAAAATATAATAAAATGATAATTTATTACGTGGCTAAGGATCTGGGATCCCTTATTTAGCGTTCTTTTTAATTTTTTGTTTTTTCAAATTAAATGATAACTAAATCACTTTTACGATAGTTGGGATTTCGCCGACATAGGCGCTCAGTGCTATATTATTTATAGTTTAATTTTAAGTGACTTGGAATTACCTAGATAACGGAATTCTATCCCTTATTTCTTTTTCAGTATATTGGAATGTCTGGACAATTTCGACACAGCTGCAAAATCAAGCAGTTTAAATGTTCTCACAATGGCTGGCTTTACCGATGCCGAATTACTGTGCCACAATTTTTTTTGCTCAGAGAAGTGTTCCAGGTTAAAAGTGTCATGTGCATAATTAAAGGCTTAAATTAAGTTAAGAGCATCTACGCAATCTAAAAATTCCACAGAACAATTAATATTCATATCCGAAAATTCGATGTATATTCCCTTGACTGTGATCACCTTGTCGAATCTACGTTGAAGCATAATTAGTGCTGTATCTGTGAATATTTGTTCAAAATTGCGTAACTTATTTCGATTGAATCCCCTAACTTTAGTGGCTCCTATGTTTAAGAGTAATACACTTGTTCCAGTAAGTTTATTTGTGCTAGGATGCATCATTGACAGAACTGTTGTTCCATTGATATTCTGCTCAGAAACCGCGTGCTCTACGTGCCAGATAATATAAATATATACATATACTGCATGGCCTTTAAGTTGACGCACTCCCGAATTGTAATCAAGCAAACTTCACAGGCTATGAAACTGATTACGATGGAAGACTTCACTGGGACATAGTCAGTCATGGGTTGAACAAGTTACATTATCTCATTGTTAATATTTATACTGCACTACTAACATTGTGCAAGACTTTGAGCACAAAACTTCTAAGGATCGTTTCTTTCAGTTTTATTTCTTACAACGCAGCAAAACATATTCACGCGGTATGCTATGCCTACATTACGTTAGCAGACACTTGCTTTTAGTTATGTTCGTTTAAAAATTGGTCGGCTGTGTTGTACTAACAAAAATTACTTATACGTATGAAACCTGAGTATTTTGCAGACAGTGTATATCAAAATAGTAGTATAGTTTTATAGGTTGTATAAACACCGCACGATACATAAATTGCTTCCAGAACCTAAGCGTAGCTAAATTTTCCATAGGTCGTTCGGGCGTCAATATGTCATTTATCATCAAACATAGCAAATATTCTAAGAATATAAAAACACACATAGTTATTGCAGTACTTACAATTATCCCAATGATAGGTGGATGTGAATAGGTTTTTTGTCAAGATGTTTTGGTCGTGTAAAACTATACTATAGGTAATTGCAAGCCTCTGCTACAGTTAAGGAGCAGTGTCTTAGCAATTTTAATGGTTTCCAATGGCACTTCAAACTTCGAAGAACAATTTCTTTAATGTCTAATTTTATGTTTGATTTTTAATTGAGTTTAATCGAATGGTAGCAAAAGCTTTTGATTATGTCCATGGATTAAAGATTTATTCTCATTTAGTTAAATCCCAAAGCTAAATCTAAGACATTAATTATAATAATAGTAAGGCATTAGTCCGATAACCGAATTAGTACGCCAGACCTAAGCAGAAAATGAAATGTTGACATTTTAAGCATACTTTTAGCGTATTTCCACTGACATTGATGAAATTTTCAAAATAGCTTTATATTTTGTTATATATTTATAGTATTAGTGTCAATCGAATAGTAATTTTCGCGGCAAAATGAGCTGAAAACGCAGATTGCTTTCTGTGACAGGTAAATTTAGCTTATTCGACAAAACACACTTCCACAAGCACAGCAAGTATAGACGAAAAATGACTTGTCGTTGCAACTCAACATAGTTCAGATAGTTCAGTTCTTGACACATAGCACATCCTATCGTTCTTGACACGCCGTAACGTAAAACTTAAACTTTAGAGAACTTAAAACATGTTTAGGCATTTTTTTTTGTAAAATTATCTATTACAAGATTAACCTGGTACAGCTGATGACTCATAAGGGTCTGGCAAATACTATACTAGTGAACTCCGTATTAGCTTTGTAGTATCACTTATAGTGGTCGCTATTCATACATGCCCATAGGAGGCGTTAGCCTCTGATGTTAGGACCCCCATCGGCGATTTGGGAGGCCGAACTAGGTCCCGGCTTCCATCCCCATTAAATTTCGAACCTTGACCATTTACGCTATGATTATTACGGACAAACTTTGTGGACGTGGACAAAGCGGTGCGAACGTTATTGTTTGAACATTGTAATAGTGAATAGTTTCTATATTTGTTTGACCGAGCTGACACTTTGAAACGTTTCTTACGACTCAGGAAATTCAGAGAGATAACGCAGTTTTGCGTGACTGGTTTATGTAATATTACCTCTTTTGCTGCGACCTTTTTCTGAAGGGAATAAATTATACTTGCTACATGATAAATTGGAACTTTTAATTTTAAGAATAGATGTTATTTTTGAAGTGCAATGTAATTAGTTACCCCGGGAAGTATAAGCAACCACCTTGGTTCTGATATCCCATAAAAAGTTAGCTGCATATTACACGACAAATCAAGACCGAATACTAAATTCGTATCAACTATTTATAATTCCTTTTGGGTTTAAGAATTTTGGTTTACTTCATAAAAGAGTGGTTTTCCGCAGCATTTTATACTGCAGAACAAATTTGTATGATTTATTACGATTACTTGGAAGGTTATCAGGAAAAATATGCTAAAAGTCACGGATAAGAGGTTGGCTTGGTTTATTATCCAAAATAAACGAAATATGACTAAAATTTGAACTTCGAACCGCTTTAATTGAACTGAGCATATGATATGAAAGCCACTGCATTATTTTCAAAATTTCTTTCTAGTAGATTAGGTCATAAATGTGCGGGTACAAAAGCTTTTTGATCCCACAAGTATTCATCATACTAGTTTTGGGCAACAGCCATGAATGCTGTCGACCGGCATTGACCCGACCTTCGGCCAGCCGTTGACAATTTTCCGGAACTTAACGATTGCAAATCCACCGGGCCAGCCGTTAAGGGTGGTCTGCCGGCATTTGTCAAAGTCGGTGGTCTGCAGTCATGGGCCGTCGCTCGGCCGGCTGTGACTCATACGTTTACTAATGTATAGCAAGTGAATTATTATAGACCATAATACTGGAACATTTTGATGGATATATGCCCCTATACCTGGATAAGGATTTTACGGAGCTAGTACCATATTGTCATATGCATATAACTAAATACGTTATTAAACTGATATACGTCAATGTTCAATGATAGACGTTAAAGCCGGCCGTCGCCCGGCAAAAAATACTGTAAAGTCTTACTACAGTCAGCCGAGGCGTAAGATTCGGCATTTGCTATAGTACCTTGTGTAACATTTTCAAATTCGAACCGAATTTTGAACAAATGCTGAAGAAGTATTCAAGAACATTAAATTAGTATCGTAGTAAGAGAAGCATCTTGGTTGGCTGTCGGTCCGCCGTCGTCTAGTTTTTCAACTTAAAAACAGGACGTTTCCCAACACTAGATGAGCCCCTCTTGGCTTTGCGTCTCCACTGATTAAAAAATTCGAGCCATTTTCAGACGGATACTCACTAATAAACAACATTAAAGCATACATGCACGAGGTATGAGGTTACAGAGTAGGGCGTAGCCAGTCTGTCATCTCGGGAGGAGCTAGGCCAGGGAATAAATTTTTGAAATTTATTGGCTCTCAACATTTTTGTCAAAATTTCGTCAACCAGCAGGTTAAAAATGATCAAACACGCAGTATTATAAGAATGTTACAGGAGGTATCAGTTACTACTATAATCATGGCTCAGCTAATAGACATCTATAGACTGTTGGGAACATGCTTCCATAAGTTTACTGAACTTTAACACAGTAATTTGCCTTTATTCTTTGTTTTTTGACGAATTAAAACAAGCGTTTGTAGAAGCTTTTTGTTCTCGAGATGTACCTGTCTCCCAACAGACTATTATTATTATTATACAGCAGCAATACTGTCATATAAAGCCTCAAATAACATACGAAAAAGTTAAAATTTGTTCCTAACTTTGTCAATCATCTTCAGGTGGTGGATTTAAACAACGGTCAAAACGTAAGTTATTTTTCTGTTTATACAGGAATAAACTATGTGAATTGAATGCAATTGATAAAGTACCCTACGTTGCTAGCTGGTCAAAGCGGGGACGGAATGACCTTATAGCGGGAAAATCGAAAATTATAAAATGAATAATAATAAAAATATCAGAAAAATTCATTGGCCAAAAGTAGTGTGTGTTGTGCTCCAAGCACTCCCGGACCCGAAAGAACTTAGACGCGTCAGTGCTTGTGATCAAAATTGACATGAACAAGGCTTGAGAGCAATATTAAGCAATAATGACTTGCTAGACTGACGGTATTTCAGGGCTGACTAGTTTATGCACCATATCCAGGATGTGCAGAAAGCAAGAACATTATTTCAACGGAAAAGCTACAAACTTAAAATTTCCAAATTATATTAATATTGGCTGCAATTAAGCAAATATATGACGAAGTAAATCATTTATACTTTCACAGCGCATTTATGCCATCGAAGAGGTCATGAGGGTCCGGACCTCTAATTTGTAAATCGCAGGTATTTCTCTAAATGTCCAACCCCAAGTTTTGCCATTCAGCTATTACTTTTCCACTGCACGTTTATAATGCACATATCAAGGTGACCCGTTCATTTGTTCGTACCCTGCATTTTTCAGCTCATGGTTACGCACATATCTCAAGTGGATTATAGTATACATAACTCAATATAGTAGCAAGATAGACTAAATTAGGCAATCACATAATGCAGTAGACATCGCATTGGTTTGTGGTGGCTGTTAAGCAAGCACCACACCGTATTTGTCAAAGATCCATTTGGATTAGGTCGGTAATTCGTCACGCAGGCGGGGGAACAAATTTCTGACATTGTAAGAAACTGCAAATTTTCTCACCTCTTTTTGCCAATTTTATGCATCATTTACCTTAACTTGTGTGCACCGAAAGCCGGATTACATCACAGAGAGTCACTGTCTATTGACAAAAAGCCACAGCCACACTCGGCCCTTCATAAATAAAATAAATAGCTAGCTATGCTAGTATGTTTGTACGAGTCGGGAGTTGCATGTCTCAGGGTTTGATAGCCGGCACGGACTACATAAAAAATATCTATTACATTCAGTTTAGCAGATTGTGTTACAGGGAAAATATTTCGCTCTAGGCCCAAAAAAGGCAAGATTAGTAGTAATTAACGTAAGACGCATAAATGCAGGTAAAATAAACACGTAAAATATCGTTATTTTCAAAATTTTTGTTTAAGCGCCTTTTACAAGCCAACCTAGTAGCTATGTAAAACACGCTCTTTTATGCATGAAAATTAGGCAGTTGTCATTGGAAGGATGTTTTGCGAATATAGACCATAAATATTACCAATTTCTATTTTTTAGCGATTTATCATTGTCGTCTTATATTACTGGTTTTTAGAGCCAATTCCTGCTGTTGTGACAATTTATAGGCCTCGCTTTACTATCAGCTAAATATATTTGTAGGGTCTGGCTCGGCCCAAAAAGTGTCACGCTGGCTGATCGCGGCTAGCCAAGCATGATTTTAGTGCCGCGGGAGACTGTGACAAAATCCGGTCTTGCTGCGCACATCTTAAGGTATTAAATGATGCATTAGATAAAGTTTCCTAATTTCTACTCTATTTTAGCAATTTTACTCCAGTTTTCGCACTTATTAGCTTATTTTTGCTAATTTTCGCTAAATTTTTCGACGCAGGTCAACCCGCCGCGACCTGGATCCGCCTGCGATACCTAGTTAATATGCTCAGTATACTATATATAACTAATTCTAAATTATCATCTTGAGCAAGTGTTTGTAAACTCAGTGTTTCGTTAAATTGCAGCACAAACACAGTGTGGTACATAGGTGTGGACAGGGTGAAGGAGCTGTTGAGCCTTCATGGAGCGGGGGTGGGGTAAATATGGCTGAGGGAGGGATATGGGTTCAATCCTTGGGGGTAACCCCACCTAACCCCTCCCCGTCTCTTCAACACCTAGGTAACACACTACGTTAATTAAGAACGAAAATATATTTCTACTGTAGTTTACCAAAACACTAAGTTTATAAACGCTTCCCCAAGATGGTAATTTGAAATTTATTATATATAGTCTCCTGAACGCATCAATTGAATTGAACGCGTCCATGCCGAGTCAGGTCGATACGACTGGGTGTCGTTATCGTCCCGAATCGTATCGGAGGTAAGGGTAAATTTAGATCCAGGTATGACCCAAGATTGCAGTCGCATATCATATTCTATTTGTATACGCTGCACAATTTTGCACAATCCTCGCGTGAAATTTGGTGGATCCAGCTGTGTGAAATGAGAATACTCGTGAAATACATGTGCTATAAGCATTACTGCAGTGCAAAATATTCATTGAGTGCGAACATATATTTTAAAATATCTTTAGTGTTTGTTTTCATTCCGGAACTTTTGTTCTGCTTATGTAGAATATGTATTTTGAAAGGCTGCAGTGGGGTCGGGTAGGATGTGCGAGTTGTCGGGTCGGGTCGGGTCTGGAAATTTGGACCCAATGCGATCTCTAGCAACACCACCTCCATGTTTGTCTAACCTTTTTCTAGAGCCTTTCCAAGAATCCGTCACCTAAGCCTAACCCAAAATCACTAAACGTAACAGAAAGTCTAACCCTAACCCTAGCCTAAGGCTCTAGAAAAGATCTGGGTTTTAGGTCAGGCTTAGCGTTAGGGCCGAATTTCTGCGACATTGTAGGAAAACACATAATTGTATTTGGTTAACATTAGTCAACTCTTAGATACCCTCGCCCAGTCTTGGATTGTTGTTAAAATATTTTGCACTATAAATACTTTATTTTATGTTTTTATATTCCGGAAATTATATTAGAATATATATATTATATGTATAAACAATGTATTGAAGCCTCCTTTTCTATTCCGTAATGCTAATTGCATAAAGCATGCAGCGAATCGTATGTGGACCTAGAGTAACAGAATTTACCTTAGCTGTAGCAACGCAAGTTTATGGTCTTGTTTCAATCTAGGTCGGGAAAAACGTTTCAGACTAAACTAAAGATTGGTTATATACTGATAACTAAACTTGATTACTAAAAGTGATCCATCCTATACTGATTAACCAATTAACACATTTGGCTAAATTATCTAATAAGACCAAACTTTGCACTTTGTGTCAAAAACTTATACACAACTACATTTGAAATGACCTACGTTACAGAAAGATTAACAAATGGCGGTAACCTTTACAGCTTGACCGTTGCATAGTTATGTCCAAATTTAATGCATCAAAACATGGGTTTACCAAAAGGGATTTCGTTGCAAAGTTCGAAAAAGACTAAAAAAGTTACTGACTGTCGGCTGTTTAAAAACAATTACGTAGCTTTTGTAAATTTGTATTTATATATCGAGCCATAGTAGTAGCAGTGTGAACGGTTAGTGTCTAGGGTCGTGCCTGCTCGGATCAAGAACTAAGCTCAGCGAGCTTACTGCTTAAGATCAGTCTATTATAGCCGAGACAAACCTAGTGTGAAAAACTATTGGTCCGCTACAATAGCGTAGCAAGGGTATGCGGCGCCTGGTATTCAAAAATTTTTAATTTCGAAATTTTGTATTCTTCGATTCGAAATTTTTGGCAGCGTTTTAATAATCGTTGTTTATAGAATTTTCTTTCAAGGCGTGAAAAAATTTTTATGTTTCGAAATTCTGACTTTGGTGTTCTTGCTTGCGAACCAGTTGGAAACTATTCGAGTGCCCCGATTACCTCGGGGGAGGGGGAGCACGTGCTCCAATGTTGCCCCTTTTTACGCTCCTGATCCACTTTTAAAAGATCTTCTAAAACAACAAACATAATTATAAAAGTAACGTATAATACAATGGTCAGCCAAATGCAATATTACATGAGTCTACCTCTACATCGGGTCATCCACAATGCTATATCTAATTCCTTTGTTAGTTGGCACGTTACATAATCTCGGATACATCGGGGAATCGCAATCTTTTATTATTTCCTCTAACCTCTAAGAGTATTAACCAATTGAAAATTTGGGTCATAGGCAATGCACCCACCTCCAAAAAAATCGAACTCCCAAAAATCCCCCTTTGGTATTGACAGAAACATCTGACAATATAGTATGAGTAGCATAAAAATGTTTTCTACCAATCCTTAATAATGTGACTTGAACATGCCTTGCCCCCCCCGCAAAAAAGGAAATTTGGGACATAGGTTATGCACTCGCACTCCACCTCCCAAAAAAATCGAACTCCCAGAAATCCTCTCTTGGTATTGACAGAATCATCTGGCAATATAGTATGCGTAGCATAAAAATGTTTTATACCAATACTTAATAATATTACTGAAGCATGTCTTGCCCCCAAATGAAAACATGGGCCATAGGCTATACACCCGCCTCCCAAAAATCGAACTCCCAAAAAATCTACCACTTGGCATTGACAGAATCATGTGGCAATACAATATACGTATGATTTGAATAATATGATTTGAACATGCCTTGGGCCCACCAAATGAAAATTTGGGTAATGGATCATGCACTCACCTCCCTAAAATCGAACTCCCAAAAAATTCCCCCTTTGTATTGACAGAACCATCCGGCAATATAGTATTCGTAGCATAAAAATGTTTTATACCAATACTTATTAATATGACTCAAGCGTGCCTTGCCCCCAAATGAAAATTTGGGCCATACGCTATACACCCACATCCCAAAAATCTAACTCCCAAAAAATCTCCCACTTGGTATTGACAGAATCATGTGGCAATATAATATACGTATATAACACTACTAAATAATATGATTCGAACATGCCTTGGGCCCACCAAATCAAATTTGAGCCATGAATCGTTCAGCAACTTCCCAAAAAAGATCGAACTCCCCAAAAATTCCTATTTAGTACTGACAGAACCAATTTGACAATATGATACGCATAACATAAAAATGTTTTATACCAGTACTTAATAATATAACTCGAACATGACTTGCCCTCCCCCCCCAAAAAAAAGAAAATTTGGCACATAGGTTATGCACCCACCTCCCAAAAAATCGAACTCCCAGAAATCCTCTCTTGGTATTGACAGAATCATCTGGCAATATAGTATGCGTAGCATAAAAATGTTTTATACCAATACTTAATAATATGAATCAAGCATGTCTTGCTCCCAAATGAAAATTTGGGCCATACGCTATACACCCACCTCCCAAAAATCGAACTCCCAAAAAATCTCCCACTTGGTATTGACAGAATCATGTGGCAATATAATATACGTATATAACACTACTAAATAATATAATTAAAAACATGCTTTGAGTCCACCAAATCAAATTTGAGCTATGAATCATTCATCAACTTCCCAAAAAAGATCGAACTCCCCAAAAATTCCGCTTTAGTACTGACAGAACCAATTTGACAATATGATACGCATAACATAAAAATGTTTTATACCTGTACTTAATAATATAACTCGAACATAACTTGCCCTCCCACACCCAAATGAAAATTTGGGCATATGCACCCACCTCCATAAAAAGCGAACTCCCAAAAAATCCCCCTTGGTATTAACAGAACCATCTGGCAATATAGTATGCGTAGCATAAACTGTTTTGTGCTACTACTTAATAATATAACTCGAGCATGCCTTGCCCCCTAAAACGAAAATTCGGGCCATAGGTCATGTACCCATCTCCCATCGTAGTCCCAAAAATCCCCTCTTGGTATTGACAGAATCATGTGGTAATATAATATAGGTATATAACACTACTAATGTAACGAAGAACAATCGAACGCTAGGTTTGTATGGTGAAATTTAGCAGTCTGGACTCTTTTGGAAATGTCCGACTGTCGTTACGAAAAAACGATGAACTCTGATGCTTTGATACAATGTACCACTTAAGTAAAATGAATGCCCCCAAAATACTCGAATTAAACTCTCAGCCTGGCCTATGGGCTATAATACTATCACCCTCTATGCGTGTATACACAAATAATTCCACTCTACCTATTCTCAGCAAAAGAAGTATGCGCGGGTTCAGTATGAGTAATCCCTGTAAATGTACTGCGGTTCAAAACAAACAACTCCAATTGAAGTAATGAGTAAAGTACACACGTACAAAATCGTCAACACAAAATCCACAAACTGACCAATCAGTAAAATCTTCAATCACAAAAGACAATTATTTGTTAAAATATCGCAAAAGCGAGCACATGCTCTTTAATACTCACCATCATGCCACAGTGTCTCTATCTTTACTTCTTCACAGAAAATCTTTATACCACTTTAATATCCACGAGCCGCGTGACTGTCCACAATAATCACCGAATACTATAATGCAGAGATGCAGCTTGCACGAATAACCGATAAGTAAGGGTGCCTCTATACCGTAAAACAAGTGTGCTAATGTCCCAAACACTTTAAGCCGCTAGGAGACAGAAGTAACCAGTTAATACCTCAACAAAGTTCAAACCACAATGTAGAACTGACTTACGATAACAACACTAGAAATCACTAGAGAACGTCCAACCAACGAACAAAACTCTAAACTGTCGCGCAATAACTAACGAATAGGACTGACGAACAATTGAAGTGAGGCTAAGCAACAACTGTCAAACACTCTGACTGTCGAACTAAAGTGAGGCCTCGAGCAGAACGAGTGCTGTCTTAAATACTCTAAGCTTCGACCAGCTTAATGCCAGTCCAAAGTGGTTTTGAAATCTATTTAACATTTTTATAATTATTTCAGATATACTATCATGCTATTATTAGTACTCTAAATTCGACACAGCCCACCCAGGCAATGATAAAACAGAACCAGTAAACCAACAATCTTTCGTAATGGAATACAATAACCGATCGAAAACAATTTAAGTTTGCTCTATTAACAACTTGTTTATTAAGATAATATTTTAAATGCCAATACAAATCAAATTTTGAACAACGACCCTCTAACAGGTCCAACTTGTCTTACAAAGAATTCTCAGTAATACAAGCATTGCAATAGAGTTCTAATAACAGGCAACAAAAAAACGACCCAACCTTTGGACAAAACATTTCATCACAGTATCAGATCACTGATGTGTTGGTTTATATATATACTACATACATATATACACATACGCAGTCACGTATGTACTTAATTCCTCTGTTAAATCATCGCAAAGGTGCTCATGCCAGCTAATTACAGGAACACCAATCATACAGCGAGTGTCACCTTAAGGTAATAAACACGTTTATGTCAATTATGTGTTTGTATAATAATCCCATAGGAAGTGAACTAGGATCACACACTACCTGCCCTGTTAGGTCAACTGAAAATCTCGTCGCCAAAACACTTGCATATCGAGCAGATGCAAACAGTTTTTCGAATAGACACATGCTGTTGTCCCAATACTTTTGTACACTAATAATGTTGCATCGGTGTAAATTCATAGTAATGTAGTAAAACGTTGCACTGTGCCTACGCTCGATAGCTACCCTTTGCTTTCAGCACAAAAGAAACGTTACATGACAGCACGGTGTATTAAAAATTACTACCAACTCTCCCATGAAACTGATAAACAAAATCACATTCAAAACTAAAACATATCATACCCATCACACATAAATTATATCGAGCCTGCGATCTTAGGAAAAATAAACAAAGAAAAACATAATTTTATTTTGTTTGTAAAATTCTGGAATTGCAGAAATTCTACATTCTTATCTCGCGTTGGTGTAATCACAGAACTTCATAAAAATCATGATCAAGCCTGTATAATCGTGCAACTTAATAAATATTTGTACTGCATAAATCGACATTTTCAGGTAGCGTGCTATACTTAACTGTCTATTTAAAGTTCCAGGTGAACCGAACCTGACTTTTAACTGTTAGCTCGACAAATTTGCATTACCGGAATTTTGCTTGCCCCCTACAAGAAAAGTCTGACTATATTACCTCTTGTTACACTAAATCATCTAACTCGAACATGCCTTAGGCTCAACAAATGAAAATTTGGGCCGTAGATCATGCACCTACCTCTGAAAAAATCGAACTCCCAAACCAATCCCCCTTGGTATTGACACAATCATGTGGCAATATAATATAGGTATATAACACTACCAAACAATGGGACTCCAACATGCCTTGGGCCCACCAAATCAAAATTTGGGCCATGGATCATTCGCCCACCTCACAAAAATGGAACTGCCAAAATGCCCCGTTGGTATTGGCAGAACCATCTGGCAATATAGTATGCAGAAAATGCTTTATACCACTGCTAAATAATGTGACTCGACCACCTCTACACGCACCAATGAAGATTCTAAATACACCAAAGGTTATAAATTTGCATGAAACCTCAGCGATCCCGCTAAAAAACTATTCGCACACTGTCAATTGCAAATATTAGGAACTAATACTATTGTTTCGCTTGATATAGAAACCGTTACATTTCACTATTGTATCTGTTCAAACAGACAATATGCCGCTTTTTTGCTGTTTGTAATATACTACTCTTAATAAAAATTGTTGTTTAACGCACGCGCACGGTGATCTCGATTCGGTAGTTGCTAGATTAACACTTTTGTTTTATTTAATCTAGATTTAATTAAATAGACGCATATAGAGCGATGATGTAGATGTAGCGGCCTCTTTATTTAATGCAAATTAGTTGAGGTTCAATATTTATTAAGTTGCAACCATTTCGGAAACAATGGTTGGATTTTTACCTTTTCAACGACTCGTATATCCCCGGTTCTGTTTTCTACAGTTGCATATATTCCTAAATTGCTAATTGGATATCTCAAAGATTATCTTTGAATACTGCTTTTTAGTGTTTGCATTATAATACAACATAACTGCAGCTGAATCACTAAGATAGTCTACCGGCACCGTACCGACCGTTGAATTTATTTGAGTTCGACTTGGATAATAGGTCCGATAATTGCACCAGTTTTATTACAGCAGATATCGTCTCTAAAGTTAAATTCACTATAGAAAAGAATAATCATGATGGCTCGTCTTATATTCTTTAGATGCTTTTAAGTTTAATCCAAAAATTTTATGTAGCTTCGGCATTTGCAAATTAGTCTCACTTTTACAAATTAGTCTAGCAATTGTACATCTCACAAATATTCAGTTTTGCTTCGTATGCTTAGCTAAAGCTAAACAGAAGACTGGGGTGGGGGTAAGGCCGAAAACGCCTGTGTCATCAAACGCTGTCTAACATATGAGTGCAGGGAAGTGTCATACTCTTCCCTAATCCACTCTTGCTAATAGTTATAACATAGGCAGCTGTGCGTTCAAAAATTTGTAGGCACTGTTGTGGGGAGTTCAAACGAGTCCCGCCACACATGTTTGGACGAGCTGCTGTACATATGTACCTTTTATGAAGATATAAGATACATATGTATACCTTATTTATATATGCATATAAGATAGTTACCGTATATATGTACCTTTATATAAGATATGTATTTGGCACGCGCTGCTGTCTATACTACAATTAACTTGTAACATAATCTGCCGGGATCTCGGAGGAATGTACGCATGGCTTACAAGTATATAACTATGTTAAGAATCCAACAGTCAGAAAAAACAGATGTATTTATATTCAAGGGTACAGAAATATGGCGTGCTAATTATTGTGAGGCTGCTTGCCTCCCGTTACTTGTTTCCCGCGGTCTTCGTCAGAGTAAAAACGATCGTGATAAACAGAGTTCCCATATAATCGATTTTCACAATTCATGGCTATTATGTGTAATTATATAGAAACCCGATGCTGTGTTCCCAAAATTTTTACTACCCGAAATTTTAAGATCTCTAGTTATTAACTTTTAAAAGTTCGTGTATCACGGTTTACTGCGTTTCTCAACGTAAATGCCAACTATATATATGAGAAATATTCTTACCTACAATAGCGTAATATAGCCAGGCTACACATGTAACAAACTATTACTGTATCTGCTATTCATACGCATTTGCTTGGGCTGCATCATGGTAACTTTCAAAGATCCACCGCCGCAGCCCAAGGAGTCTACGATGTCGAATCCCGATGAATGGCGGATTAGTCCAAAATGCCGGTTGGTTATATTTGGCGTTGTCGTCAACTTACTTACAACAACTCAACTCGGATATATGAGCGCAATTTGGAATCATCCTCGACTGATTATCGAGGAATTTTTTAATTCCAGCCACTACGAACATTACGGGGTGCCGTTAAGTCGTATGAGCCTTTCCGCCTGTTATAGTATTTCGGTGTCGGCTGCGCTAATTTCATGCTTACCTTTCGGAATATTTTCTTCTTGGTACGTTTTTTATAACAGGCTTTGTAAATCAGAACTGTACAGACTACCGACATATATATTTTTATATAACGAAATTCGGTTATGTATAGCTTTCAATGTCACAACTCGTGTGTAATGACTAAATGTGCTAGAAGCAAAGTACAAATTATAATAAAAGCGGTGATTACATCACTAAGGCACTGACCAACTTAGAACAGATTAGTATTCAGAGCACACCTACAATTTGACTAGACTTCAGCTTCACATCATAACAAAGAGAGTGCAGATATAAAGTTTTTCGTCGTACGGCATTTTTTTTACATCTCTTCCTGTGCTATAATATAGGTGAATGTCTTGTCAAAACAACTCATAAGGTTCATTTCTGTTTAGGGTCAGCAATAATTTCTTTTTAGTTTGCTAATGTACGGATTGAATTATGTAAACATAGCGTTTTGCTTTGAGACTGCTCATATATTTTAAGCGATTATGCTTCGAGCAATAATTTGTTACCGGTGGTTTGCATTGAAATGAAAAGTTTTGTTTGATATTTCACGTGCTTGATGTGCGATCATAGTGATCCAGAAATATTTTATGGGGGCTCAGACGTCGACCAACTCTTGGTCAAAAATTTTTCCTGATAGAGTTCAAATATACTTTTTCTACTTTTTCTAATTTTTGATGGCACAACAATAAGGTTTAACGGGGTGCTGGAGCCGCTCTCACCTCGCCTGGATACGCTAATGTGTATGAGATACACGCAGAACGTACAAATGATCATAGCGGTGCTCCACATAAAATCCTCTACAAAACTAGCCACTATTTTGGTTGGCTTCATGATTTACAGTATCACCTATCGCTTAATAGCTATCAGGTACAATCTTATAAGACTTATGGCCCAATTGGTATGCAATTAAAATAACATTTTTTCTGTAATCCAACATATATTAGACGTTTGGCGTAAAATCTTAATTTCACATTGTCGTAAATTCAAACTGACACACTTAACATAACGGTTTCTAGTCAAAACTTGAACTGTTTTAAAATGTATTCCGGAAGCCTCCAATTTCCATGTTTATACAAAAATCTAGAAAATGCATACGTAATCGCGAAATTCTAACAGTTTGAGAACCATGTTTGTTCTAGTCCATACTGCACGATTGTGGCTAGGCTTTTCCGTGTGCCATTATTGCTGCTGCTTGTTTGACCTTAAATGTTACCGCATGGCTCCACTTTCTCTTTTGCATCCTGAACTCAGTGGTTCATTTGCCAACGCACTTTATTGTAGTCACAATCGATCAGTGCGTTCCAACGTAGCCATATTTGTAGTCAGTGGTGTAGTTAACATAGGCACAAAGTGAGCCCCCGGGGCGCTGTCTATGCCCCTGAATGACTTAAAAGTGAAGTACATGTTAGCTAATGTGCACATGGTGTGTTTAAGCTAAGGCCCGCCTAGAAAATCGGTTTCTTCTCGTGGAAAAATTTCTAGCTACTTCACTATGTATAGTCCAACAAAAGGCAGCATAGTGCCAGCAGAGTTTTAGGTTAAACCTCAGATCTACTTAGCTTATCATTGAGCCTAACACAGTTGGCGATTGTTCCGTAAGTGGTTCCTTTCTCTACGATATACTTTACGCCTTTAAGGGTTACTTCCGCCATGTTACATATGCCATTTTAGTGAACGAAATAAACAAATGTGGGAAAATGGGTGTTTTATAATATGCTACGTGAGAGTTAATTCGTTAGAGCCAAACAATTTTGTGTTGTATGTTAACATAGCGATATCTATGCTGATATGTGCGTCATTTTCTCCCGTTCTATTTCCTAGGCTGCTCGATAAATTTGGTCGCAAAACGACGTGCGTGTTCATATGTGCATCAGTTTCCGCTATGAGCAGTGCCATAATAGTGGTGTCGAAATATATAAATTCCTATGAATTATTCTTTGTCGGACGGTTTTTGTACGGCTTGGCCGAAGCAATTCAATATTCTGGGGTGACGCTGTACATAACCGAATGCAGTCCTCCGCAGTAAATGTTAATTTATCTGTTTGTAGTTATCTGCATGTTCTGCTCCTGTACTGGATCGTTGGGTCTTGGGGCATCAATTTATCTTTTGTTTTGCGTGGATCTACTTATGTAGCCAAAAAATGAAATGCGTTTTACATTTGGCAGTTTATGAAATTTAGCTGTTATGATGCATCGCAGAATTTTTGTTCGTTTTCCTCATCTTTCCCAGTTTTTAAAGGCGTATGAGCATGGATGCTCATAAGGGCGGGGGTTACACAGGCGTCGGACAATTCCCCATCGGCGCGAAGAGCAGACCACCGTACCCACCCTCTTCCCGTCCGCACGTCGCCCGGCTAAGCAGCCCAACCTCCCTCAGAGAGGCCCCGGCTACCATATCCCCTGCAACCTCGGATCTTGAGGATGTATGTTGCACAAGAAAATGAAATTTCATGTATATGTATAGTTTTTTGTTCAAATTTGACTAAACAGTTCGGGAATTTGTCATCTTATACGAGACCACGAGGTGGATAGACAGTAAATTACGCCGCATTGCTAAACTAATTTCAACTTATTCTGGCGGTTAGTTAACGGTTAGGTAGCGGTTGGCTAACGTTTAGGGACTGAAGTAATATGCATGCTGTGCCGTTCTCGATATACTAAGCCTAAGCTTGAAACTTATACTAAGCTAATGATTTTATAGGACATTTATACAAAGTCTAATTTAAGGATTGTCGCCCCAAACACCGCGCTCTAAGCCGTTCATTTTACTGACGTTCGGCCACTATGGGAAGGTACATGAACCGGTTAAGCCTGTTGAGCTGTTTATGGATGACAGAGCTTTTACAGGTTTATGAACAAATTTATATCTTAAACTTATCAGAACGTAGTGAAACGCAGTGGAGACTGTGTGTTGCAGGGGTGAAATCTTTTAAATTCCTTCTGTGTGTGTGTGATCGGCCATAGCTCGGGAACGACTTAAGCAATTTTCATGATCTTGGGCTCATTCAAACCGGCATAGTCTATTTACCGTTTACACGCCGAGCGTTTTTGATTTGAGGGTCTGGTTCCGGGGTCAGGGGTCAAAATGTGGGTTTTTACCCCATTTTAGTACCCTTCACTTAAGCAAGGTTATTTTTATCATAACATTCGAATTTCTTTTTCTGGTTGGCTTTATGTCATAGTAAACTGATAAATGCCGATACCACTTTTTTGTTTTTCGATTAAGGCTGTGGTTTTGGAGTTATGGGGTTTGAGGTATGGCACCCTCATGGTTCGTCGACCCAAAATTAGAAAATTTGTTCTGACGTCTTGGGCGGCCGAAAAGTTTCACTTTTCGGGCATGGGAAACTCATTGCCGGTGTTGGATTTATTCTGTGACCCGTGGTTCTATGGGTACAAGGGTATAGCGCCCCTTTGGTTCGGGGTCAGTGTCTAAAATGGGGCCGATTTTGTATCCTTCACGGAAGCAAAGTTGTTTTTATCTTATATAACTTGATTTTTTTCTCTGGTTGGTTTTATTTCATGGTAAAATGATAAATGCCCATGCCTCTTTTTTGTTTTGCCATTAAGGCTCCGGTTCATGGGTTTTGAGATACTGCACCCTCGTGGTTGCTGGACCCAAAATTCGAAAATTTGTTCTAACGTCCTAAACGTCTGAAAAGTTTTACTTAGAGGTTTTGGGGCATGGGAAACTCAATGCCGGTGTTGATTTTGCTCTGCGAGCCATGGTTCCACGGGTACGGCGGTATGGCGCCCCGACGGTTCATCGACCCAAAATTCCCAATTTTATTGTAATGTCCTGGGAGTCTCAAAGCTTGCACTTGGGTAGTTTTCGGACATGTGAAACTTATTACCGGCGTTAGTTTCGTTCAAATTTTTGCGGTATTGTGTTATATCCATATATGGCATATCACGTATGCTATCGAGAGCTGATTGGCTGTGCATGCGAAAGGCTTTGGTGTACCTATGCTTCACTACTTTCTGCAATCTCGATGGAGTCACTGGTAGTCAGGAACAAACCGGAATTCCGTTCTCGGTTCCGGCGAATATCGTGTTCCGGTTGCGGTTCCGGCAAAGGGCAAAAACCATACCGGAACAGGAATTCCGGCTTAAAATTTTTACATGAAATTTTACACATTTTTGCTTCATCTCTGATGCAAACATATGTAATATATATTATACAATGATCAAGCTCCAATATAGCCAAGCAAAAGAAATGATTAACTAACAATTTGCCGTGTTAAACGTAAGTAGGGCACATAATTTCAGTACGAATTTTTCGTAATAACCTGCATGAGTTTGTTTACAAATCAAAGCCAGGTCGATGCTTGTAGCAGCTATTTTACACATTCAGAAGTCTCCGGGTTACGTTCGAATTAAACCGGTCCAACTAGGTAACAAAGTATGGCTTACGTAGAAGTAGTTAGCGCATGCTTGGCTAACAAATTGCGTCAAGTACCAGCAGTGCGCTTGTAAACTTTGTAAATCAGGCTAAATTTAAGTAAAGTAACGTTATCTGCAACGCAGTCAGAAACTGCTTTCTTGGCCATGAACTGTACTTATTGAAATTGTGCGAGCAGCACCACACTTTGTCTCATTTATAGCATTCTGATTAGAAAGTTATCATCATTATCATCTAACTGACGGGCAATGTTTGTCCAACGCTAGCTTAAACAGTGTCTCTTACCACTGATCAGAAAATTACTTTCTATCTATTAATTTCTCTTAGAATCCTACAAACCAATAATTTCAAGTTCCTACAGAACAAGATGTAACAAACGTAGTTGTAGTAATGGGAGGCGACTGGGGACAGACCGAAAGTGTTTGTTCTACGCTCCGTGCGTTGTAAGCACATTCAGTTTGACGCAGTATACGCAAGGGTGTATAATGGAAGGCATTGTTTGCTCTGGGTATCTAAAAACCGACATATTGATCGACAGAACATTATAAGCTTCCTCAGTCTCTCTAAAGTTTCAGAAAGGCAATAATGCCATCGCAATACATTAAGTTTAATGTAAAAGTTATTTTTAATGCATTTAAATCCACTGTACTTTAATTTCTTCCTTCATCTGTTTTACTATATATAAATTTCGAAGACCAGGTTCCGGTTCCGGATCCGGTTTAAATGGACGGTTCCGGTAAATTTGAGTTCCGGTTATTTCCTGCTAGTAGTATATGGCTAACTTCCGCTGTTAAAATCTTAACTGATTCAATCGATGTATCTACTAAGTTGTTCTCTATGGCAGCCAGAATTGTTGCAAATTTGTTGGTCTAAAAATAATACCAGCCTCAACCGTAAACGCTGCACGGTGATAAATTTTAATGGTATGCAAATGTGTTAGATGCACCGTAAAGTTTGATTAGAATCTATCTTAAGGTTATGGATATAATGCTTTCTCTAACTGTGACTATGATTTTCTGAAATTAACAGCGAAATATATATTGCAATAGGGTGAAAATAATATCTATTGCTACTGGGCGCTTCCCTTCTGGAATGGGTACTTGTGTAATCGCTGCCAAGCTGTACCGTTAAGATAAAATACACTAGCAAAACTGTAGCCCAGAAAACTATAAGTAGCCACGATGGAAAATATTGAAACAGGCTGTCTGTCCATTTGTCAAGTATACCAAGAGAAACGGTAGAAGTGTAGATTTACCGTGAGCTTAAATGAGCACCAGTTTGTATGTATATTAGACTATACATGATGCCGCATATTTTGCATATTAATCTATTGCATAAATTAATAACATCTGAGTCTGGTTAAACTGCTGTTTTAACGTAAAGCGGACAGTACCCGCAGTTTTTGGACTAGATTTTGATTTAACCGTTTCTGCCATGAATTATGCATCATTTATGATAAGATGGGTGCGCAAGGGCCAAATTATGTCACGCGTCCAACTCGACTAGTTCGAGATAGCTATAGCTTAGCTGGACTACTATGGTACATTTTTATAGCTTAGCTAGTTATAATGTGACAAACAGGGAGCTTAGCTAGGCTCTGCGTGACAAACGGAGCGTCCAGCTGAACTGTAAGTTGTGAAATTTTATTTAATATTGTGCTTAGGTTAATAGCATTTCGTTCTATGGTATTTCCCCACTAATTCTAAGCTATATATTTAATATACACAATTAACGTTTTAAGCTGTATGCCGCTTTTGTGGCATTATTTAGATACGTACAGCAAAACGTAATGTTCGTGGACTAAATAGTCTGGCTTAAGTTATAGGGCTCAGCTGAACGCTTCGTGACAAAAGCACAGTCCGGCTCGACGCTCGATGACAAATGCATAGCATAGCTAGGCTATTCAAAATTTTAATAGTCGAGCTGGACTGTCTGCGTTACATAGTAGCTAGCCCTTTTGAACGCGTGAAATAATTAGGACCCTGCGCACGCATCTTATCGTAAATCATGCATTACATGCATTTCGTATATTGTTAAACATACTTTTCCGCCGCGGCGGATTAAAGCCGGATCGTTTGACTTCGGGCCTTGTACATTAACAATTACGCTATCTAGGAGCTGTTGCTCGGTTTTTCAACGAGCCTCACAACATGAGCGAATAAAACGCACGTATAAACGCATGCCGCACTAGAAACTCGATTACGTGTCGCAATGTAAGCTAGTACAAATGTGTTTCTCTATGTGGGAAAGTCTTAAACGCCTATGCCGAAGTATTCAGTGAAAGGCGAAGCAGCAGTGTGATCCCACCAAAAGAATAAATTTTTACCGTTGTGTGTTTACTCTAGGTGTATGCAGACATTAATTCAGCATTAAAACTATGATCCTTTTTATGCTTTACGGCAAATATTGACGTGGGCTTTATAACATAGCAGGGTATATCTTGAAAATGGCCATGGACAATACGTGGTTACAATAAATAACAACTATATACCTAACAACAGAAATTTAGCAAAATGTAGTTTTTCATTTACTACTGAATGAATTTTTCATCGTCTTTATGCAAGAGTGACGTAACTCCAAAATTTTCAAAATTGACATAGGGCAGCCATATGATTCGCCATCGCTCAATCTATTTGTGTAAAAACGGCGTAACTGCATCTGGTATAGCCGCTGAGTATTGTGTCAGAAACACTTTGGCGTAACTCCATTTGGGATAAAATTTTGTGCAAGACCGACGTAACTCGAGTTACGTCGTTCTTGCATAAAGATTACCAAAAAATCCTTGAAAATTATTTATGCAAACGCGACGTAACTAGACTTACGTTGGTCTTGCATAAAAAATACTTCTAAAATTTGTCCTGTTGCCTAGCTGCGACTTATCAATATACAGTGATAAGTTGCAATGTTTGTTGCAACACCTACAGTTGCTGCACCGATTGGCGGAATTTATTAATTTTTTACCATTCAATGCGATCATAGAATGCCACAAGATAAAATATTTACCTGTATCTCCTTTTGCTAGGAAGCCGAAGTAGGAGCTAATAAACCCTTCATTTCAGGTCAAAATTAGTTTGGATTATAATGTTATCGTCTATAACCTTCTAAGAAAGAAACGTATGGCGGTAAAAAATTTTACATGTTACGTCGCATAAAAACCAACTTAGTTGTAGTAATGATATAAACTGAATGAGTCCTTCATCAGACCACAACGTTGTTAAAACCTTGATTTTGGACCAACACCTTCTCGGTTGTGTTGCTGTTATTTATAACTTGGGTTGTGGTTGGTTCGTACAATTTGGTTCGAACAGTCATAGCAAAATAAATTTGGTTCGAGCAAAATAAATGAGCAGTAACCTCTCCCTCAGGTAAAAGCATGTGGTTTCACGAAATTTAGTGTAATTTTGCGATCAAATATTACTTGAAAATGAATGTAATCAGCTAAAATAGATATTTATGGTATATGTATACTATGTTTAAATACTAATACAGTTGTTAACTTATTAAAGATTCCACCCTTTATAGCGGAATTACGAGTTACGAACTGTAACTGAGGACGGATAGCCAGGTCGCTACATGGTTTGCTCGTCGGGATACCACTCTCCACCGCTGTCGGTTTCTGGTCTGAGCCTTTGTCGTCCCGAAATCGCTCCCTGTCCACTCCTTGATATTATCGTTCTACGTTTTATTCAGTCTGCTTTTCTGCTCTTCCCCTCATGTACCTTTGACGACAGTCTTGGCGAGGCCGTCAAATCTGAAGACATGGCCTTACCACTGTAGTTTTCTGCGTTTTCACAGTAGTTAGCAAACTATATTTTACTTCAAAATTACATATATTTTGTCTTTTAACTTTTCATTGAATCGGTCTATATGCATGTAAATTTAATACGGCTACTGCATGCTTCTAGACCAATTATTGTTCAACAATGTTTGTGCTTATAGATAATTGCATATAGCAAGCCACTGAATTTTCCAGTCTTACCTAGACGACTATCGCCAACATTTATAAATTAGTGACATTGCTAACACAACCGTGTCAGCATAGCATCTGGTTAGTAACGAATGACCTCTTTGGCATTCATAGAAATATGGCTGTATATTAAACTGTGCTTTAGACATCGTGGCCTTACCGGTGCAATGATGGCTCCTGCAATGGGTATTGGACTAATTGTTGGCACAACAATGAGTCATGAGTCAATCTTTGGTAACGAAGAACGATGGCCTTGGCTAGTCGGCATCACAATTATTCAAAATGTGATTCTTATTTCAATTGGTCACTGGTTGCCTGATAGTCCGAAATTTGCGTTTATCAACCGTGGTAAGGAGGCACAGGCACGTGGTGTAATTCGCCAGTTCTCGGGAGCAAATTTGCAAGAAACTGATAACATTCTTGAAACATACCGTCGTGAGGGAAACCTTGCGGAAGATGCTAAAATGCAAACGATTTTACAATCATCTCACTTGAGGAAAGGCATACTTCTGAGTACCGTTGCTGTGATTGGAGAGACGTGTGAAGGATGGATTATCACCGACTATTATTCCGCAAGCTTATTCCGAGAAGTTGGTGTTCACGGTAAGGACATTTTTATTACAAATGTGTTTAAATTTGACTAAGGAACGCACATATAAAGTTGGTAGTGCATTCATTAGGAAAACATGACAGGGTTGCGCACAGCGCAACATATATATGTGATAATTCATGACTCACAGGCTCGTACCACTAACTCTAGGATTTAGGTATAACTTGTCTATGAATCAGCCTAGAAATTGTATCTAAACTTTTTATTTTCATGAAGCTTGAAAATCGCTGCTTCTGTGGGCAAGAGCATACATTTATTTGCGAAATCCAATTCTCCTTTACGTGATGATCCAATTTATGAATACATATCATTCATATATAAGAATCGCCTAAGATCATTCTAAGAAATTTCATATTTGCTTAGCAAGATGTCAAAAATTATTGATGTTGGGTTTAGTAAAAGTAATACCAATTAAATATTACTTTGGCAAAATGATTTGAAATTCCTAGACAAAAGCAGCTTGCTCAATTCAAACGTAGACATCCCCGTATGCTAGCTAATGTAGCATACGAAAGCTTTACATCACCTAGAATATAAGGCATAGATTTTGATACGTTGCATTAGGAGTGCATGAGGATTTGTTGAGAATAGTATGACACTCTTGGAAATCACCATATAAATGTTTTGGGCATGACGCGATACATTTCACCCTTACCTGTCCATTTTGGAAGGTTACACTCTCAGTTTTGGAGAAGGGTCGGGGTACCACGGGCAACAATTTGTTTCGACCTTCCGACGCCCCTCCCAGTTTTAGGGGTTCGTTTTAAAAAATTATCCAATTTTCAGCGGGGTCCAGGAAATAATATTTTCCAAACGACCTCCCCAAAACTGGGTGGGAGGTTGAGCAAATTTTCGACCATGGTAGCATGAACTCCAAAAAAGTTGGTGTAAACCCTTCTCCTAAAAAATAAACGGTCATAAAACGTAGAAATGGATCGCTTCATGCCGGACGGGTTTATATGGTGATCTCAAAGCGTCTCATATTCATACATGCACAAAATCCAAAGTCCCATGGGTTTAGCAGGTGCTTCGGCAAGAGGAAGCCTCGGGCTTTTCAGAGGTGTGATGAACCGATCGGCGCGGGGGGGGGGGTTGCAAAGTCCAGGGGAATCTTTTCAAAATTTTTTGTGACTCAAAATTTCTCTAAATGTTTGTTAATTTCCCCTGATGTTTGCCATTTCCCACATTTTTGCCTTGCCAAGATTTCCGGCGCACCTTCAACGGTGGGAGTTTAGAACGAGGGGAGGGAATGATAGGGTGCGGAGACCCAGGGGAAATCAGGCTAACTCCCATGGTGTGATCAGCCGTTCTGCGGGAGTTGGGGAGTGGTCAGGGTGATAAATTATCAAAATTATTTGACTCAACATTTTTCTTAAATTGAGTTTTACTCGTTTGTTACACCGTACCGTTACTATCTCAATAACCGCTGTTGATTTTAAAATACGTTGAGCTGGGTTTACCACATGGCTTAGGCTGCTTGGTGTGCTCGGAACATAAGGAGTAAAAAGCAGAAAAACTTTTTCACTAGACCACTCGAAGTTTATATTCGAACTCTTTAAATATTTGAAAGAAGACCATGAACAATATATCATCAGTTGTGCGATGCTACCTTCAACAGCATTTTGATTCTGGAATATTTGGAGGAAAATTTGTGATTATTTGAAGAATTTAAACCTTTAAACAAAAATACAGAAATTACATCATTGGCACACGAACAAAAACTTATTCAGGATATTTATTTACTACACTTAACGCTTTTGTTGGAGCCGTTATGCCGCATTAATGTTATAATACGTGTATGAAATACCCATAATATTAACCACAGTTTTACTATTATCGCGCATAAAGTATGGACACCTTAGCGACCATGTTGTATTTTGTATTAACAAGAGTCGATGATGGTCGACTCAACGGAAGACACTCTTCAGCTTTTTCAAATGTTATCTTAGGGTCGCCGCGGTCGTCTTCTGTTCTAATTATGAGGTTTATGCCCCACCAAGTGAGTCATAAACATGACTACCCCACCCATGTTCACGAAATGCAACATCCAAACAATATACCAGGTTCTTAGGCCGCCAACTTCATACCACTAAATTCAAACCACTAGGTTCATGGACCACTACATATAAATCCGCCTCCAGGTTTAACTAAATTACACCCCACCCATATTCATGGACCACTATTTCAGACCCGCAGGGTCCTGTCGAACATTTTTGAAAAATTTTCGAATATTTTTCAAAAATGTTCAAGCACCTCGGGAACCTTTCCCGTGACGTACCGCGAGTTATAATATCAGTAGAGTCGATCATGGGCTCTTGATATTAATATTAGTAGCGACCATAGTTGCGTTAATTGTGCTAAGGTAGAATCTACGTAATATCTGTAGATGTAGTTATCATATACACGTGTTACGTGCAATAAAATTTAACCTCAGTTCATGAAATATTCTTAATGCAGTTCTTAAATCCCAGCTTTTGGCTAAGTATATAATCGGCGTTCCAATTAAGCCGCTTGAGAAATAAATATGAAGCTCTATTAAACTAAACGTATCACATGTCTTCTAGAACACTACGTAATCTATGCGATTATTGGGTGCCAAACCCTTACATTAATCGGTTGTCTAATTGTTATGTTGACGGTTGATCGAATCGGACGACGACCATGTGTCAACTACGGCTTGCTTCTGTCCGGTATTTGTCTTACAGCAATGTTAGTACTCACCGCATATCAGTTTCACACAAAGCCATTGCAATGGATCAGCTATTCGTGCTTAGCATTCTTTGCGCTCATGTCTTTTGCCAATACGTCTGCTACAACAGTTGTACCAATCCTACGCTCGGAACTTGTGCCACAAAATATCCGCTCAACAAATTGTGCCATTTCGACCGTTGTCAACGCGATCATTGCTGTGATTATGTGTATTGCGTTTCCGATCGTTCTTGATGCTGTTGGACCGTACAGTCTACTTATGTTTATCATACCGCTAACCATTTCTACCATATATCTATGGATGAGGCTTCCGGAAACAAAAGGTCAAACCGTCGAGCAAATTGTGGCAGGACTTCGTAAAACATCGCTTAGTGCTGGTCAATTCCTAACGATCGCCGATACTGTACGAAAGATCAGTGTAGCTTCGGTAACTGGCCAACATATCATGACCAATATCAATGACGAAGAACGCGAGCGAATGATGGCGATTATCGCTGATGCTGTTGAAAGCCACGAACAGCGGCAAAACCAACAACAGCAACAACAACACAATGTTATGGATCCCGAAGAGAATTCGTTGATTAAAAATGACAAAGATGCTGACCATAAGAGTCGATAAAAGCTAATTTAACCTATTTTTGTCTACACTTCGTGAAAAACCTTTTTAAACTAATACTTTTTGGTGCGAGACCGTGGTGAGGTGCGTATACCGAACATGAGTCTTTCGCCCCAGATAAAGTCATACAAAAGTGAAGAAATTGGAGAACACAAAACTCGGCCAGTGAACGTGGGTTTAGATAGAAAGGGTTTATGGTACAACACCAGACTGGCGTACCCTGACGGACGGATTCTGTTATCAAAGAATTTTCTAAATGCAATCTGTTTGAACTCATTAGTCGGGCCTATTTTTTGCACGCAAATTAATTAGTTTTACCTAATCGGACTAGTTAAGTTTTAATGTTTATTTTATATTTATACAATCACAGGTCTTGTAGACAAACTGGCATTTCATTACAATGAATATTATGTAAATCCTTGAATTCCGCGCAATACGTACCCACTTATTTAATTCATGTAACGCGATCAGGGGCGCGCTTACCTTATTAGAGGCCAGCCTTGTGATATTCAAATTGTGCGGGGCTGTCGAAGACCATGCCCCCTGCCTAAATGGGACGGGAGGCAGGGGTATGGGAAAAGTGGCCCTAAACACGACATATATTTGGTATGTGCTCAGCCCATGGTTTTTAAATTCACATCAGTAACTAAAATATGACATAAAAACACAATATGTATCAACTTATGCATACTTTGTGTATATCTAGCAAAGTCAACTTAACAAGTGCGTGCATATTTGTTTATTTATTTTGATCATAAACGTTAAGTCACAAAGTTTCACGCATAGTTAAACTATTTTGTCTACGAAGAACACGCGGCCTTAACCTCAGCCACCACAGCGTGTTATTTCTGCCCCTTCATGGTTTACGCAATGAATATGATAGTCTATATCAGTTATTACCGAGTAAATAATACACAATATGCCAAACACGGTTGAAAATTAAGTTTTCAATTTGAAAACGTTTGTGCAGATACTACAGTTGATTGACGAACGCTATTTCGGCGAAATTCTTCCAACAAATTCATTATAATGTGTATAAAAGTGTATTTTTGTAAAATTTTGTATATTTATCTTTAATATGTATATTTCAAAAATCGTTCAACTCTATCCTGCTATCGACCTAGGATAGATTAAAACATACACCAGGCCCAAGTATTCGGTTGAAATCAAGGCTTTTATCCGTCACCAATTGCACAACATACATGTAATTTGCATTGTTTATTGTTACTTTTACTAAGTTGTTTATCATTACGTTGAAGATCAAAGCTATATCTACATTAAAAAATAGCAGCCGCTAATTCAAAGATTGCAGTGGCTTTCCCGAAGGTACACATCTGTGCAGATATAAATTTAGAGCTGAATTCCGGTCTTAGAGCTTATACACAGGTTGGTCCACCCGCAGTACTCCTCTTCTTCTGCAGTAGGTTTACACCTCTCTCTATCCACAAGGTCTTAAGTTTCTTAACCTATCCTTCTGCCTGTGTGTACGCCGCCCTGGGGCAAAATGTACATATATCGTTATGGCTGCATTCAACTCATCCTGCCGTATGCGATACGTGTGTATCTATGGTAAGATTCCACTAAAAAGAGTTTTGTTGTCTTTAGATCTTACACTTGCAAATAGGAGTTATATACCTTAATTTTTCAGAAGTAATTACACTTGTGGATCGTAATACTACACAGTTTTAAAGAAACACATTAATGCTAAACATGTGCGGAAAGTAACAGTGCTCTGAGTTTAAAATCGGGATGGTGTGTGAATGGAACAATGTATAAGTCGGAATTTTAGGCATATAAAATTGAAAATTTACACAGCATAAGTGCGACGGATATATGGATTTTAATAATAATAATAATGGGAACATTTAGTATGGGTTTTAGGTATTACGCCGTTTCTAACCCATGTATTGAACAATATCAGTAGTAGTGACCAAAGTATCATTAACGTTTTTCAAAATTATTCCTATAACATCTATTATTCCAAAAAATCATCCTTTAATAGTAGCACTTTTTAATTAATAAATAAATACAGATAAAATAAATATCAAAATTATTTGTTGATGCAACAGTATAAAATCGAACTGGAAAACTCAAACGCAAAGTAAACTATGAGGCAAACGAGTAAGTGTTGAACGCGTAACCATTATGGCGTTATATTTTGCCATACAGCACTTCAGTTGCAGAGAATAAGTTTAAAGGTTAGGTAAGAAACAAAATCAAAGAACTAGGAATTAATTTAATGAATAGTTTACAATATATTTACATTATTGTGTATCAACTACCTTTTTGTGACAGTAATTCATTATAGTTCAATAGTATATATGTTTGTAATAGATTTGCTATTTATCATGTTTTGCTATTTAATAAATAGAATTAACAAGTAGTTAGTTAATGTGACAGAGGTGAGGCTATGACTTTGTTTTCGACCTTTAAAAATGTATTGTGATCAAAAGGGTGTATTATTATTAATGCTGAACTTGCAACTATGTCCTATTGGCTAAAGCCCGGCTAATAGTTAAAATGCATAGCAGTTTAACGAAATTTTTAAACACATTCGATAATGTAATAGAATTTCAGAGACAACTTAACAGTGATAAATTGTATCAGATGACTTATACTTTTTAAATTTAGAAACATTTTCCAATTTTTTAGTCAGCAACGGGACCTCTATAGTAATTACATCTTTTAAAAATATCCTCTTTTAGTCTAAATTGTCTGAAGTATTATCCGTTCTACGGACAATACAATATGTTTTTGAACGCGGTTACCTTACGTTATTCAGAATAAGTAAACACTACGGCAAAAAATATTTAGCTGAACAGGCGAAATCGGACATTGAGGTTTGTGTTGGAGATTTGTGTTACTGCAGGTACTCGAGGGATTCAACATCGCGATGCTCGACCGTCTTTTTTGCCGTGTTTCAGTCACGTTTATAAGCAAACTGACATGCATTCACCAATCTTTCAATCAACCAATATATCATGTTATATAGTTTTTAATTTATTCTATAATACACCACTCTCAGGCACTCTCAACCTGCAACAGCCTGGCTTGAACCAAGCTCTGAGGATGCAGCAACCGTCTCCAGTGACTGAGAGGTGTCCAAAGAGAAAGACACTATTAGCAAAAATTATATAAAAGTCAGCCAAAGAATAGAATAAACATATGGGCTAGAAAAAGGTAACCACATGCACCATGTCCGGTTTCAACAGTAAATGCGCTCGAGTGATTACTTTAAGGATTTTTGGCACTCAACGGTCACTGAATGAAGTTGCGGCCCGTCTCTAGACATTTGGTAGCAAACAAATAAAACAATAAAGTATGAAATTTCTTACAGCGAAAAATGTAATGTGATCGGTTGGTGAATGTAGACTATAATTTAACTAATTCTGAAGATCACTAACCCTACGAATACGAAACCAATTTGACGTTGCTAATCTGTCGGTCTTAGCACAGCATCTTGTTAAAACTTATAATGTATTAAGGTATAATTTTAACCGTTATATTGGATTATAAATAAGTTGGATTCCACGGCTTGGTCACGATTAAGTTACACCGTTTCGCATCGATAAATAATGTGGGTTCTTTTCCGTTATACCCAGCCCGAATTTGGTCAATTTTTAAGATACAGAGCTGATCAGTCGATTCAGCCCGATGATTCGGCTCAGAGAATACTCATTTTATGAAAAAAATTTTTCGATTTTTTGGGGTCCCCATGGCCCCCTCGGGAACCCAAATTTTTTTCTTCGAAATATTTTCATGTTTGGTTCCATTTTCGACTCGGCTTGAGAGATAAATCTGCTGGTTTATAGTATATTGAAATGTACGCCACCGTTAGAAACTTATGAGGGTCCAAGTAACCCTGAGGGCGGTACATTATAACGTTAGAAAAAGGAACAGCTTAGAGCGGAGGGTTCGAGGGCGGTAGCCCCCCGACTTAGACTTAGGTTAGCGTATGTCTCATATAAGGACCTTAGCTTAGGCTAAGACTAAGGCTTAGACTTGTATATCGAAAACGGCATGGCCTGTATTTATTTTGGCTCCTCAGGGTTACTTGGACCCTCATAACTTTCTACCGGTGGCGTAGATTTCAATATACTACACACCGGTAGAGTTATCTTATCAAGCCGAATCAAACGACCTTATTCCGAAGAAATAAATTTTTGGGTTCCTAATAAATAAATTTCTGAACTATATATATTGTGTTAGTTCAGGCACACAAGAACATGTATATACATTGGGTCCGTTGGGAAGTCATTCTGTTTCAATCTGTGCCATAAATGCTGGATCACCGGTGGAAATCGGTCATGGACACGGACGACCAAAAAAGGCGGAACGGATAGGCCTAGATTTGCATAGTGATTTCTAAAATTGTTCAAGGCTAATAGTTTGGAACGAAAAGTGTTAATGTAGAACAAGAATGGCCTTATCGATGTAATGTCAAATTCACTGTAATACTTGGTCCGAATCCACTAGTCCAAGCGAATGAATATATTTTGATAATGTTTATTTTTAGTGAAATGCCAGTTTTAATATGTTTCTGCAAGCGCAGTATGAAAGTATGATTTAAATAGATAAACTTTGAAATTTTCCCTATTCAAAGAAATACAAGAAATATATTTTGTGATTAAAACAGTGCAGCGTCTATGCCATGGAAATTGGTACTGGAACCTTGTATGAGCTAACAATATTACTGTTTTACGAAACACCGTTTTAGTCTACGATTTAAAATCACGAATACCACTATTTGGTACAAAACGGACTATAACTTCTATCGAAACCGACAATGCTTTAACCTAAATCGGTTTGTTTCGCCAAAGTCGAACCGCGGCAAAGCAACCTCTTTCATCTTTTATGGAGAGTTTAAAGCTTAAATCACCCACCTACTGTGTTCTGTTCAGCAAGAACGAGAACAACCACAGATCTAGATGCCAAAATGGCCCAAATATTATGACTGTGATATATGTGTCTGAAACAGTTTTGTGTGAATCGCGCGGCGTACACGGCTGCAGTTTGATACATTTTTGGCCAGCAATGATTTGGGCCACAAAGGCAGTAGAGTATGTACGTTTTGTGTTCGTTGGTTCTTACGCAAATTCGCTGCTCTCGAGTTGTGTGTCGTGCCAGTGTCTACAACAATACACCCTACGACATAATCATAACATAAACACAAACGGCGATTTGTGTGTCAATTTCAAAACCAGCAACCGTAGCTGAGCTGTTCTCTGCGCTAGTTTTTCGGGTAGTCTAGCGAGTGAATACGATAACGAAAGAACAAAATGAACAGAGAGAACAAACAGAACAGAGCAACGATCATTGCTCCCTATTTACTGTTTGACAAATAAACCTTATGGCCCTGTGGTTTAATTTTACTGACAATAAATTTCTTTAGTCTGTGTTCGCGTTTGCACTTTGCTGGCCTGCACTTCACAGTTTCGATCACAACTGTGTGAACATATGGGCAACATGATCAAACGAGGTTTTATTCAAAGCAATTTTCTTTAAATTCTAATTTTTTATCGATTTGTAACAAAATATTTGTTCATCATTTATTCAGCTAATATATGTTGTATTTTACTTTCAATGTTCCACTTATCTTAAGCGTGAATGTGTTGTGGCTTTTAACTAACATTAAGAGTTAGAAATTAAGCTTACAAGAAGCCTAGGGGTTGTTTCTTGTTTTACAAAATACTTTTGTATTTTCGCACATAATCAGATAAAGTTTAGCTTTTCGTTTTCCCAAACGATACAGTAGTGTTGGAATGGCGGTTCTCTGGTGGTTGGTTCCACATTTTGGTTGCTGGGCTCACGACACGACAAACCTCCACAAAATTAGAAATGCCCCAAACGCCGCACCCAGATTTTAAAACGTAGAAACGCCACACAATTTAGATTTCACACATATTTTAAAAATTGAAAATTTACTTTGTTGAGTTCGCAACGGATTTTAGTGATTACAATGCATTTTGTGTGAAGGATAATATTTTTGCCGTATTTGACAAAACCTTCCTGAATGAATTTTAATTAGCTCAACATGTGGATTTCCACCATTATCTGATTGCATACTGAAATTAATGAACTTGTATTTAGTTTGAGTAAAGTTCTTATTAGGATGTGAGAAGTGATACTGTGCTTTAATGGAACAACCGTGTATCTATTAACCAGTCTACTGAACATCGTGTTTAGAAATCAAAATCTTTCCAAATCCAATTTCAAAACAAAATACGAAGCCATTAATTTACACTGGGTGTTTTCCATAGGTACATGCTGACACTAATTCAGTAATAACACTATGATCGGTTTTCCGGCTTTGCAACGGAAGGTAACGTGAACGTGATAAACTTTACCGAATATGTCTTGAAAATGGCTATAGACGACGACCTATCACTTACGAATAAGCAACACCATGCGACAGAAATTTGATAAAATGTCATTTATGATCATTGCTGAATTTCTTTTGCAATTCACCCATACGTTCCGGGTTCGATCCATGGCGGCGGTTTGAGTTTGTCAAACATGCACTACACACAAATTATTTCAGGCACGAAAGGGTTAGTGTATTAAAGTTTTTATAATGTTGATGGTATTATTAATCAACACTCGGGTATTAGTGATATAAGTTACACAACCCTTTCATGGGACAATCAATAATGTCAAAATCATTTGTGTTTGGACCAACATCTTACACATAATTTTGTTTCCAGTTATAATGTCGGATTGGTTGCACAATTTGATTTAAATTTTGCTAGGTACGAAGCTCTCAAAACTGAGGCGTGGCCGCGGGGAGAGGGCACTGGGGGAGGAGGTGGCGTGCCCCCTGTTGGCATTCGTGCCACCAGTGTACTTCTGCAACAGAAATTTTTTCAGCGAACTATCGACAGATCATCACTTGAATTGTCTTGTCTTCCTTATAACAGTGTGGTGAAGCTTGACATAAGTGCTGTACAACAAAAATGTTTTCTGTTGCGAACCGACTAACTTTGTGCTTAGCTTAGGCTTAGTCTCAGGCTTAGGATTTACCTTATGTTAGGCTTTGAGAAACAAAACTTTATACCATCAGTATTCCGGCAGGAGAAAAAACTTGACATAATACGATGGGGAAAGGAGTTGATATAGGATTAAGACAAAAGACCAGACATACACATATATATAGTACTCATGTATATGTACATATATATAGTGAACACAAAAACTTATAGCTATATAAGTTGTCTTCGGGTACATGATACAAGCTCTCTGTTATATAGAAAATGTTTTAACAGGACAATCACCAGTTTTATGAACTATAAAACATCATGTATACCTGTCAATAGCTGGTAACTGTTAAATATTAGGATAACATTCATTTCGCAATATTATTAGATAGTTATCTGCATTCATTGTACCATCGAAAAAGAACGGCCCAAAAATCTACCAAACCACGTGTCGCCCCATTCTGTCAGATCAGGGGCATCCATATGGCATTCGATAGTGTTAGGAAGGTTTCCTGTATGCCAATAAACACAATTATGCCTGTTAGCGTCCCCGTTCAGTAAAAATGGCTTTCGTCGGACCAAATGACTTAATCAGCTAAGTACGGATCATCGTCCAGACGCTGTAGCCATTTTTTTACAAAATTCAACCCTGCGATCATAATCGTCCTGATTCGGAGCATGAATCAACGTCGGTCTAAAAGGTTTTAGACTCATACTTTGAACGACTCAGAAAACAACAGATTTGCTTATGCCAGGTTCAACAGCACAACGACGAACTGACTTTGTCCGACTATTGTGAAAATGATAGAAAATATCAGTTGACGCTGCATCACTAAATGCAGCCGATGGTCTCCCTGTGCGAAGCAAGTCAGCTACGGAAACTATTATGTCAAATTTTTATTAATTGAAGCAATAGTTTTATGATATTAGGCTGTGAAGACGAATGCCGGGACCATTATCACATAAGTTCACCGCTTTATTGTATGTGTCTGTGAAGACGGATGCCGGGACCATTATTGCATAACTTCACCGCTACTTTGGTTAACTAAATACAGTGTCACTGCAGTTTCTCCATCAGCCACAATTATGTGAGTCCCAGCAACAGTTTGAAGTTGGGGCGTTATTTATGGGACACACTATGCATTAAGCGCAAACGCCGTCTAATAGAAAATTATAAATTGTATCCTATTTTCCGGCAGTCCGTCAGAGTGATTTTGTCATTCGCGGTAATTTTTAGCTTTTGCTTGAACGTGAACACTCGTTTGAACATCAATCTATTATTCTTATTTGCATTAAAGATTTTTTGTGGGTTATCTAGGTGCTCAGAGATGCAATATGTAATGCGAGCCATGGTATTTTAGTGGTATGAATCAATTGCGGCAGGTGTTAGAGTCATGTGTGATAAAATGGTTCTTGAAATCAGTTGTAATTTTTGTTGAAACTGCGATTTGTATATAAATGTCACACAAACAAGTTTTTTCGCAGTGGCGGATATAACAACTGGAAAGGGGTGGATTTGTAATGTATTTAATTTATTGCAACACCTTGGTAATTTTCATTCCATTTAAGGCGCAACTTCATTTGAGGGTGAAATTTTGGTATTTGTTTTAACGCCGAATCACTGTGATAATATAAGTATTATAACGATCGAAAATGCCCAATTACATTCAGGTACCTGCTTGAGAAAAGCGAAAAAAGTAATTAATTCGTTAAGACATATATTGTTAGCAATTTATTAAATCGTGACATAAACAAACTGCCCAAAGGATGATAGTCATCTTACGCAAAATTTTTGCCGATATTTGGCAATCTAATATTCAACACCTGCGATATGCCTGGTTACGATAAACACTCATCCACGACCGCCGCGCATCAAACGTCACCTCGGTCAGAACGCCCATTTCTAGCAGTCAACCATCAAATACAACAACAAACCAGAGTCGAAAATTACCGCCTCCGGTGCCTCAACAAAGCAGCACAGCCGCTGATACAGCATCAAAATCTTCGCCTGCGACAACATTGTCTAGCGCAAACGTTCACCAACGGTCAGCATTGCGATCTTCAATTTGCTGCAAATGTATGGCGTAAGGAGGCAATGAATGCTTTGAATGCAGTCTCTGTGCGTCTTGGATACATTATAGCTGCGCAGGCATCGATACAACACTAGTCGAAGCTCTTGCGTCTAACGAATTTGTCGTCATATTGTGCCGAGCCTGTCAATCAAGTGCGGAATCTAAACGATCAGCAAAGCTTGATGGCACGACAGCGACCATTGCCGATCGCCTAGACAGCATCGAACGCCAAATAGCATCTATTGCGTCGGCGGTCGGCAAATTTTCGATATGTGATGCTGTGACACCGCCAACGCAACAACCTGTTACAGGAAATACAATGAGCTACGCCCAGCTAACCGCCAAAAATGTGGGACAGAGAGGCCGGATCATCAATCGCCAACCCTCACTGGAAAGCGAAGATGAAAAACATCGTCGGTGCCTTGTAATCCGGAACCTTCCAGAAAAAGAATGCGATCTTCAAGACGTGACCGAAATTTGTAAGTCGCTCGATCCTTAGGCTACTGTAGACTGCGTTTATAGAAGGACTACTACGCGAACCAATGCCCGGTAGTTCTCCGTCCAGCCGTCTAACTAAAGTGTGTTTTAAAGCGTCAACAGTTTCGCGCAACATTCTGAGCCTCGCACCAAAACTAAAAAATTTTGACAGCTATAGAGGCATATATATCCGACGCTCCAAGCCTGAAGATGAGCGGAAATGTATCGCTGCGATGCGTGGTATGGCTCGCAAGCTTAATGATGATGCAGAACAATACCAGAACAATCGTTCGTATTATGTTGTACTCAATGAAAAATTAGTAGTTTTCAAAGATTGCGTTCGACAAGATAGGCGTCTCGTCGGTGGAAAGAGATAACCTGTAAATTATTAATTTGTGAATGATGTCCATGGTAAACTCTCGATTCAGGTAAACAGAGAAGGGGAGCAAAATCACCAAAATACTCAGATCAAAATGTGCTTAAGTGCAAGTATTTCAAGGCTCATAGCCTCTGCAACAAAATGAACGAACTTCAAATGTTGCTTGAACCGAGTTTTTACTCTGTTATAGCGGTCACTGAAACCTGGTTACATAATGATGTCCCGGATAGCATGATTACCACAAGCCAGTATAAAGTTATTCATAATTATAGAACAAACCGAAGAGGTGGGGGTGTAGCTATCTTTGTATCTGAACACCTAAAATTCTGTCCTGTTCAGAATTCTACTTTTGACAGTTTAGAAATAATTGCCATCGACGGTTTATCAGACCCCAAAATAAGGTTTGCGTGCATTTACCGCCCGCCAAGTTGTACACATGAATACACTGAGCGCCTTGCATTAGCTTTCTGCCGCATAACTAATGTGAAATGGTCTGTGGTAATACTTGGAGATTTTAATTTACCGCATGTAGCCTGGCAATATGTTAGCTTTCCTATAACGCCAGAGTATCAGTCATTCTTTAGTGGTATAGCACAAGCAGGACTTAAGCAGCTTGTCTCTTTTCCCACGAGAGAAAATAATATTTTGGACTTAATTCTGACTAACTCATCCCTGACAGTTAGTGGAATGCGAACCTTTCTCGGGTTCGGATCATTTTTCAATCGATTTTCATGTATATGGAAAAATAGTTTCCTTTTAAAACCAAAACAACCCCGAATTTGATTTTAGAAAAGCTGATTTTCAAAAACTGAATAAATTTCTTTTATCTGTTGGTTTTATTCAAATGTTCTGTTCACTGTGTAATGTAAACGATATGCGGTGTCTTTTCTATAATATTTTGCTATTTGGTTGCGAGCTGTATGTTCCTAAGAAGAGCCTATCCCGCTCTCTGAGCAAACCGAAATATCCTTCTTATATCCAGCGAATTGAGCGCGAGAAAGCTAAAAATTGCAAACTTAGGAAACACACCGGAGACTTTTCCGAATATAAAAAGGTGGCCAGACAATGGTCAAAAGAAATGTCGAAATTTATACAAACCAGGAGAGCAAAATTCTAATTCACGCCACAGAAACAACCTTTTTAAGTATGTTAATAAGCGGTTTTTCTCAAAATTTGGTGTTGGTGTGTTAAAAACCGCGTCACGCGAAATACTTAATGAAGATAGTAGTCGTAGCGAACTACGCACTTCCAGTTTCGCCAGTGTATTCATTACCGATGACGGAAACACACCACTAACCTTTTGCAATGCAAGCAGCCATAAATTATCTTGGGTGCCCTTTACGCCCTTAAACGTTTGTAATGCACTATCAGAATTCAAAACCAAACACAGTCATTCACCGGATGGCCTCACTCAATATTTCCTTCGCCAAGTGAGGGACTCGATATGCTTCCCGCTCGCCTACATATTTGAACAATCGTTCATTAGTGGCGTGCTTCCTGATATTTGGCTTCACGCTGATATAACAGCTGTTCGAAAGAAAGGAGATACTGGAGACCCATCAAAGTGATGGAACGAATTATTAACAGCCATCTAAGGTCCAGTTTTAAACAACATGACCTCATTGCACCTAACCAGCATGGATTTGTTGCGAAGAAATCTCCCGAAACTCAACTTCGTGAAACAGTTTACGATTGGGCAACGGCTGTTGACTGTGGAACAGCTGTTGACGTAGTATGTATTGACTTTGCCAAGGCATTTGATACGGTTACTCTATAAGCTGCATTGTGCTAGCATAGCAAATTATCTGCTGCGCTGGATCGAAAATTTCCTTTCCAATAGTACTGTTTCATCTGGAGTTCCGCAAGGCAGTGTACTAGGTCCTACTTTGTTTTTACTATACATTAATGATATTGTTAATCAGAACCTTAATAACGTTTACTGTAAATTATTTGCGGATGACGTCAAACTGTACGCATATATTTTTCGTCAGAATAGCTATATTGGAACTCAAAGTCTACAAAACGCGCTTAACTGCATCGAAATCTGGTCAAGAGAATGGCAACTTTCAATATCGGCACCAAAGTGTCAAGTTTTACATCTAGGATATACGAATCCGAGACATAGGTATTTTTTGAATAATGAAATTATTCCCTCTTGCAGTCACTGTAAAGATTTGAGAATCACTACGTCAGAAAATCTCAAATTTAGCACTCATTATGATAACATCGTTTCCAAAGCCTTCCGTACATCTGATATGATATTTAGATGTTTCAAGATGTCTAATATAGAGGCGTTATTGTGTGCTTATACCAGTTACGTGAGGCATATTCTTGAGTATGCACCTTCCGTGTGGTCACCTGTTTTTCTCACTGAAATTGATATTAATGAGAAAGACTTTATTAAGAATATAAACTTTTTGTAATTATGTATTCTTCTGCTTTATTAATTTATAATGCATATTGTGTCTTGTTACCAGTAACGAGGATTAGTAAGCCATTGCCTCAATTTCGGGCTCGCTATGACGGCCTTAACGCCAGAGCAACCCCAGTTACGCTGATCTCTCCACTACTGGCATAAATTCTTAACAAAATTTGTTGTTGTTGTTGAAAATGAAATTTTACCCTTCACGTCTTTGAGGTGTGAGATACGCCGAGAGACCGGTTTGTTTGTAGGACATAAAAAATTTAAAGTCTTAGCCCAAAGTGGTGAGGGCGGCTGCCCAGCTGCTCGCCTCTTTTATGTCCGCCCTTGGTTTTTGGTAATTGAGGCTTCTAAGGCTGTAAAATGTGTAAAAATAGCTACCACGCTGCTCTTATTACCATGGTGAATTGTCGAAACTAGAGATAACAGTCAGATATGATCGAGATCGGGTTGAGTCTGATTGGATTTTCGGGTCTAGGTAGGGATCGATCGTAGGATCAAATTCGGATCGGCAACCGAGGGACTCAAAATGTCGTCACATACGATATGCCATCTGCGTGCATTACAGAATTTTGCACAATCCCAACATAAGCCCAGCTGGTGGACCCTACTGTGATAAATGAGTGGAGTAATACATGTGCTAATAGTTAAGAACAGCGCAGTACATACTGGAATGCAAGCACACATTTTTAAGCATCGTTTCTTGATTTTAGCCTGGATATTTTGTTTTGCACATAGATGATATGTATCTTGAGACTGCAGTCGGATGGGTTCTGTAAATTTACACCCGGTGTGGTCTCTATTCGAAATGGCATTAAGCTTGAAACTTTTTTCAAGTTTTGTACAGTTTTCGAAAAACTTGGTTATATTACACATTATTTTTATTCAAAAATCGCTACTTTATACATTTAGATTTGGCACATCAAAATATTAATTTTTATTTATCAAACACAATTATGCCGAAAACGAAAATTCTGATAACAAATAACACGAACTGATGAGCGGAGATATAAAACGAGGCACGAAATTATGAATACATCTATACATTTATTATCGACTTTACTTTAGCGAAACTATTCAATATCTATCTGCAGCCTTGTTGTACGTTGGCCGTCTGATACTAGTGATAATACTGATTACTACTACAACTATACAACTGTAGGTACGTATTAGCGTATAATTCTGATTGCGATGAATAATCAGAATTTTAAAGGGACGATAGATAGTGTTGAGTATTATCGGTGTTATCGCTTGTGTATGTTTGTATTGTGATATTTTATACTAATATAATATATACAACAAGAAGCAACGAGTAAATATCAAACAGTGCTTTTAGCACAAACTCAAAGGAGTATCTCTAATATGCGTCGTACAATAATAAATATCACAACGAACGGACGTAGTGTAGTGTAGACTATATTTATCAGCTCGGACTCGGAGCGTTTGTGTATCACATTATCGATCAATAGTAAACGAACGAAAGGACCAGTTTTGTGAACGAAAATGTATGTGTGTGTCTATTTGCCGTAATATCGATGATGCAGGATTTTCGATTTTATTATATTAATATGTGTGTATGTAGTGTATCAGAAAATTTTAATTTTCTCTTGCGCGTTTATACACTCGTGAACGGTATCACTCTTGTTGTTTTTGTCGTCATTTTATGTAGTTCTAGCAAGTAAAACATATTTTTTGTCGAATTGTGATATCGCAAGAGTCAAATGGTGTATGGTGTGCAATACTATGTGAATGACTGGTATGGATTCCGTACGGTTGGAACATGTGCCGTGTGTTTTCCAACGTGAAGCTGAATAGGAAACGGAAACCCATTTGTCCAGCCCAGCAGCGACTAAGGTATCCACAACCACAAGTTGAGAAATGATCTCTCACTTGAAAGCTACTGCCATGCTCGTGTGCAAATTCGCGGTAAAATCACCTGTTTACGAAATACATGTATTGGAGGCAATTCAGGTATACTAGATTAAAGGTACAAAAGAATTTGTACAGTTGAGCATTTTGGTTGACATGCCGGAATTCCGTTAAATATTTTTAGCATGAACGTTCTGTATGCTCTGACAGTATAGTGCTAATGTGGTAGCTGAATACGCAACATCTGTTGACTTTTCATTTCAGCCAACTAGATGCTGCGCTAGGACCTTGGGTTTAGCGTCATTGCTTTTAATTATTTGCTAGCCAAATCGATTTTGGTTTAAAAGTAGGTTTTGTTTTATTTCAGCTTTTGGAAAGGAGCAACTCTTCTACCACTATGTGCCGATGGTTAACTGCAATCAGTGGTAACAAATTAATATATACACCCGTCCGATCCTGAGCAATAGCCGGTTATAACAAAACCTTTTTGGTGCGTCGACCTAGCCACCGGATAATCGATAACTAGCAACAGTATAAATTATCTTTAGCTCAAAACTTCATTACTATTGGTTTCTAATTTAGCACGTTTTGTGATGTGTCATTGCTCGTGGTGTATCTGTCGAAATACGCTAATAATTCCTAGATGACGGTTACCCTTGCCCACAACTTGGAGCTACATTTGGATATTCTCATTTTTGACTTCTGGATCTATACTATAGTATATCTTCCTAGCCATGGCGTCACCAGAAAATTTCAACTGGGGGCATATACGCATTGTGGAAGTCATTCAACATGCGATCTGACATTAGGATGTTGAAATAATTTGCTGCAGTAGTTGTAAACTAGGAGGCAAAAATATCGATCTGGAGGGGGAGGCACGGCCACTGAAAGCCCCACCGTGGCGACGCCACTGTATCCTAATCTAATCGAGTTACTTTCTTGCACAAACTTATAATTCGTGGTCATAGTCTTGTAAGACACATTGTACGTCGTGGTGCATGGTCAGGCGTCGCCAGCTCTTCAAAGTGGAATGAGGCAGTAAAAAAGTGGAGAGGGTCAGTCTTTTATATTCGTTTTGTTATTACCCCATGAGTTAATTTTGCAGGTTTGTTAGTAACGAGTAGGAGGGGCAGCCTCCCCCCGGCCGACCCGTCTTGCGACGCCCCTGTGTATGGTAACACAGTTTAAAATCATTTAAGATGCGCATTACATAAATAAAGCAGCAACGTTAAATCCAATTTCTTGTCGCATCTAGCTACTTGAAGATCAGCCTAATTAATAAGCACGGCCACGATATTGAACAAGGGTGTAATCTAGCCATTATTAGTCAAAATTGTAAAATCTAAAGAGGTAGTCACTGGATAAAATGTTGGGTTGGATAAGAGTCGAATTGGGTTAAATTTTGCTTTGCTCAAGAGTAGGAAACTTGAGAGAAAAAAGGTAAACGGCCTTTGCTCACCGAAAAATATTCCTGGCGGAGATTTCTTCACCTATCCCTGATGTTTCGTTAGCTATGGCTCATCTTATTTTTTGCTTGAATTTTGACACTGCCTATGGAGAAACAGCTGCAGCAAATTTATCATGCATGAAGAAAAAAGAGTTTATTAAATTCTCGCAAATTTAATGTTACCCTGATACCGAATGCTAATTTTAAAACAGTGCCATTTAGGGATTCAATTTAATGATTTGTGACGATTTCAATTATGTATTTGTATATATAAACTTTTGTCACAACATCGAATATGTAAATTTGTTTTCGAATTTTATGAAACTTATTTTGCATTGTGCGTCGCAGCAGGTGACGCATGCTTCGAAAGCTACCCACTCAGTTCAGTAATCAGTAGTAAGTATGTAGATTCATTTTTAGAATAGTCTTACAGCGGGATACCACACGGGAATGTTGGGGGTCCGAAATCCTTTTCCCTGAGATTTTACGCAAGAGGTGTTTGAATTGGATGGACCCCCAGTTTTCACATGGTGGGACTTCCAAATTCCTAAAATTTTGCCCAGTTTCCCGTGTTTTTGCTAATTTTCTCCTATTTTTGCTATATGTTTCCCCAAATTTTTCCAAATTTTTCTAAAATATTATCAGTATTTTTTGCGGCTGGGAAATGAGGGTCCGACTCTCAGGGGTACTCGACCTACCCCCGATTGACACCTACGTTCTATTCACTTCCACGCTATCAGTCATTTATCTTGGCAGGAAAATTTTGTGTAGCTAACGTTGTGGCTCGTACAGTTGGGCACCCCCACTTTCTGCTAGGATTGTGCGCCACTGCCCCTTCACAGATAAATGTCTCTTTGATTCAGCTCCAAACATTTAAAATACAAATAACTGACCATGCTCAAATTTTTAGTTTTGGATACTGCAGTTCGATCGCCGCTTAAAAACAGCAAACTTGCCACGGTTCGATACTACGCTAACCATTTCATCCTCGAATTTGTGTATCGTGCAACGTTTAAATACAAATGGGGATCGGGGATCGAACCCGTGTTGCCCGATTGAAAGCAAGTCACTCAAACTAATGAGGTACCAAGAAGCTGTTGCTCCGTTGCTTAAATACCTTTGCAAGGCGACCGAGTAACAATGCATGTTCCAACATATATAACACAATAAACTAAGCTAACACTACACAGTGTTCCTTGGGTCCATTTGGTCCTATTGACACGAAAGGGTTAATGGGAGTTTAACCAGCTTGTACACTTTATTTCGTGATAAAACCTTGAAGTTGGCTAAAAACTTGAAGTTGAGGTAAGTTTGGACAAATTTCAGTACGCCATTCGATGCAGCGTAGATTCTTTACTTTATTAAATCATAAACGCAAAAAACAGCTATGATGAATGAAGGGACGATGGGCTTGTTTCCATATTTACTTAATAGCATACGTCTGCACAATAATGTTCTGAGATTTGCATATTTTATACTAGTGCTTTTCTAACATGATGTAACCGGTAGCTATTAAGGCTCTTTGATGTTTGAAACGGTAAAAACATGTGTGATATATTTCTGTTGAAAAACAATGCTCAAACGAATACCCGTTCTTGCCATATAATGCGTCTTTCGCACTGATGTGCGCGCATGAACTACACACTGTAGACACGTCGCGCAATGATTTCACGCAAAATTAAGACACCGGCTTTCCATTGCATGCAAAATGAAGAGAACGACTTTTTATTGCACGCAAAATAACGGCACCGATATCAAACTGGAGGGGAGCACCAACATTAAACTGGAGGGGGCACCAATATGAAACTCGAGGGGAGCACCAATACTGGACCAGGCAATGGTATCAAACTGCAGGATGCAATATCAAACTGGAGGGGGCACCAATGTCAACCTGGAGGGGATGGAATGTGATATCTTACAGAAAGCCGTTGTTTTCATTTTGCGTCCAATGGAAAGCCATTGTTTTCATTTTGCGGGAAATGAAAACCCGTTGTCTTTATTTTGCGTGGTTGAAAAGCCGTTGTCTTCATTTTGCATGCAATGGAAAGCCGTTGTCTTTATTTTGTGTGAAATCGTTGCGCGACGTGTCTACAGTGTGCAGTTTGCGCACGCACCTCAGTGTGAAAGACGCATAATTTCAGTCGAAGTGTACTGTTTTACAACTGAGCTTTCTGTTGATCTTAAGTAGTTACTAAACAATTTCGATGCGATATAGAGTAACTAGCGATGACTTGTAATGTCCGCCACTAACATGTCCGTATATGCATGTCTGCGCGAGCAGATGCTAAAGGTGTATGCTAGTATTTAGTATCCAACTAGTATTTAGTATCCAGATGATACTAAATGCTACTGAATCATCTGCTTTTAGCCAATTGCTTTAAACCATTAAGGCAACTACAATAAATGTGTATAACGTTAAACTGGGCGTAGCAGGAATTACGACGTTTTCCAGCTGATTATCTCGATATTGTTTTTAATGTATATTGTCAAATTGCGAGCATATTCCTGAATTGGTTGCCTCGTAGTTAATAGCTGAAAAGATCCAATAGAGGTCATTCGTTGGACTAACCGGGAGTCGAATACGTTGTGCTTGCAAGACTAGCACGTTACCAATAGAAAATAGGTCCTGGTCAAATCGCATTGGAGCAATTCTATTTAGGACAGCGTACTGAGAATTAGCATAGCATTTGCCTTAACTTAGGGGTCGCTATGACTATTTTACCACTGGAACAACGCTCGTGAAGATATCCACGAGTCATTAAGATTGATAATTCGATCCCGGTCTCCTAGCTTGCAAGTCTAACGCGCTGCCATTACAACACATATACACCGACTGACTCGCGCTGTGCTACTTTGGTTACGCTGACTGCTTGGTTATCGGTATCAGTATTTACTAATCCTTTGGTTGTTGTAATTGTAAAACGACTGTACTTCATGAATAATTGTAGCCTTGCTTGTGAAACTGGATTACGGTCTATGATGATGATCACGATATGGATATATTTATTGCATACTAGTACACTCTCGATTGTTAGTTATCGCCGCAACGTTCGGTAATACCACGAAAATTTTGTCTCATTACCTTTCGCTATCAAAGTCCATTTTGCGTTAATATAAAGGCACTCCATCTTTTACTGAAAATCAATTTCTAAATGCCATTATATAGCATCGCGACATCATAACTGCAGTGTTGTAAGACACACAGATGCGATACAAAATGTTCATCCAAAAATTTTGCTCCTAACTAACTAACTATGTGTTATGTCAACAACAACAATGTGTCACTTATTATTTATCTTGAAAATCGAAATTTCAATATCAGATGCGACGTAAAATATATATATGAGGAACAAGAACTACTTACTGCTAAAACTGCATCAAGTTTACTCGAAAGAGCGAGAGAGCTGAGCTGAACAGAACAGAACATCATCAACCAACACAATAACTATATATAGGTAGTGGAGGTAAGGGTGTACAGCAGATGCATTATTTTACTGCAAAAGGACGAAAATTTTATGTATATTGATTGGTGCGTTGTTGTTAATGCGTTATAGTGCTGCAACATAAATAAAAATTTAAATTTTGCAACGAAACAAGATTTTGGGTGATTGCAAACGCGAACGAAAGAACACTGCGTTGCTGAAGTTTTGTGTGCTGTTATTGCTGCTACATATGCGTGTGTGCGTCGTCGTGCAACAGCAGCATCATTGGAAAAATCTTAAATCACAAGTAACGCATAGGCAGAGGTGCGTAGCGCAGGCGTTTTCGCGATGGCGGATTCGTCATCATCATTACTATTCACGTGTATCGCGCGCACTTACTTCGGCAGTTCATTTGACATTCTGCTTGCAACCAGGTTCTTAATTTACTCCTCTTTCAGACAGGCACGTAACCAATAGGTCATGATTGAGGAAGGGCGACAACCCCCCTGAGAATATCAAATCAGATTGTGTTTGCCGCGCCCCACCTTTGAAAAATATAAATTCCATATTTTAGGGTAATAAACGGGTTTGCATTAGGGTATCACTCGTTTTAATACGAAGATATTTTATCTGATTTTTGACTTTTGCAAAGGCTGTGTAAATTATAATTGTAATGGGATATTTTATAAGTATAAAAAATGTAACACCCTCTGAAATCTGTTTGCCCCTGACCCATCAATCCTGTTTGCTCCCCTTAAATAGAAGTCCGACGTGCCTGAGTTCAGGACATCAGAAAGCCCACACAGGCGCAGTTCGATTCAGGACCTTGTGCTCGTCTTCCGCTTGTGCCACTCAAGTAGAGTTAACCGATATTTCTTACTACCCCAGGTAGTGATTTAGCTGGATCGCTATATACTTCGTCTGAACCACAGCGGGCCGGACCAAATGACATACTTTTCTTTTCATGACGCATTCGGCCCATGTCCCTTTTGGGGGCCGGCAGTTATATCGTTAGAAAAAATAACACCTTAGTGCGATGTGTTCGGGGGTCACCATATTTTAGGGTTTAGGCTTACGCATAGTATATCGAAATCAGCATGTCATGGATATTACTTTCGCATCTAAAAGTGGCATTGGCTATTTATTCCAACAACAACCTCTGGTTTTTGACAATAATATTGAAATGTTTCTTACAGTTACCTTATAACTAAGATTATCGTCTTCCACTACGGGGATAGTGAAACGCGAATGTGGGCCACGACAAAAACGTCAGTTAACGTTGACCAATTTTTTACAGTGGATCGCTTTGGTTCCACAGACAGTTCGCGGCTATTAGCAGCATGTATTTAGTCAAATAGCGAAGTAATCATGAGAACTAACTTCCCTCTGAGTATGAACTATGGTCTCAGTGAGAATGCGAATATTGATTTAATTGCCGTTTCATTTAAAATAATACATACGCTGCGTTAAATAGTCTCATTGCGTCTCCAATATGCCCCACGTAGAGACATGGTAAAACAGCCAAAGCCGTTGCGCAACAAAACGTGTTATCGTCATTGAAAATCTTATTCTGTTTGCTGTTATGCTTCACAAAAATCGGAGTCCGCACCACTGCAAAAGTTAAAAACATTTCACTACACCCCAAAAATGAATTTAATTTTTGTGTTTACAAATCTGACCCTTTTCCCAGCCCATGAAAACAGGAACAACCACCTTCTGAAATTACGGGGTTGGATCAAAACCATGTTCGATAATTTAGCAATCCTCCTCAACCAAAATTAGATAATTTTTTGTTGCATATCAAAATATCGACATCGGAGTAGGTATAGTGAAGGAGTCGCGTTATAATGGGAGGTTGGCAGCAGTAGGTTACCGTTGGCCATATAGGGTGCACCTGTTAGCTCGGCTATTGCAGACAACACCAAAAAGTGAATCTGAAAAGGGTTGGTCCGGACCGGTACGCTTTGGACATTAAACAGGTCTTTGCCGGACCAGCCTCTGTGAAATAAAATTATTTGAATATCTAATCCCAAGGGCATGGGTGGAGCTAGGATTTTTGATGGGGCGGGGTTGGGCTGCGCACCCCCGCGGGCCAACGATGCGCGGGATATTTCGCGACTGGCAAAATTATAGAGAATTTGGGGACATGTGGCATCAACATTGCCGATTCTAGTGTTGATGAGTAAAGACGCCAGTATTTGCTTCGACCGAAAAGGGGTTTCAAAACCATCAGCCCTACCGGTCCCTTGTCCCAGCCGCTTCCCCCTCTCGATGGTTGTTAGCTAAGGCTGACGGGGCTCGAACGCCCACCCCCGCTCGATCTACTAGTGTTTGAAAGTATGGAAGTGGGTTAGGTAATAATTCAAAACTGCGAGTCTTTCAGATGACCCGAAGCCACGTAATTAAGTGTGGCCTAGTAGTCTATCGCACCGTCCCGTCCTACCAATCCAGAGGCTATTCGTTTAACTCATGTCGGCGCCCATTTTTGCATTTAACGTAATTTAAACCACTCAGAGCCCGAAATTTTGCGAGGGGACACAAACCAGGTGGACCTGAAAACACCACAAATTAGAGAACGTCAACCCCTCCAATCCGAAGTCTGCAATAAATTTTACTGTGCTAACGATGGAATATCTTGAGAACATTGTTTTGTTTCAAATGGTTTATCTCAAGACTTACAACCTCACCTAAGTGCTTGCTCGATATGCTAACATCATACAATAGTGTGTATAGTCTTATTTTGTTATTTTATCAAGGAACACGATTTATTAGCCATGTTAGTATATACCTGCATATTTATCACATAGTGTTATATTTACATCGTAGAAATGGTATATTTTATGGAACATTCTGAACAAGAATTTCAACATTTGGCGTTTAACCAATATGTTTTTTATATTAGAGGTATATTTGTTACAATGTTAGTCTTCAATATTGCTATCACATTTTGTGAGATTGCAGCATCAGCTTAGCTTGTTGTATTGTTGCTAGAACTGTTCGCACTTTCCCGCCTATAAAACAATCTTAAGAATTGGTATTCATTGGCAAATATACACTAACCGCTATTGAGAGCGAGAGCGCTACGCCTCTGTGTCCACTGCAAGGGCTTTCTGTCCGATAAACCACGACTTCCTTGATTGGCCAACAGCTGCTATGACTAAAGGCGTGTTCACACGCTCAAATTTTTTGCTCAAATTTTGGTCAAAATTTGAGCTCAAATTTTGATCAAAATTTGAAAGCATCTTGTTTGCATTTTTATCAAGTTTGAACGTGTGAACGCTGTTCAAACTTTTCATGAATATTCCTGTAGCCAATCATGGACGGTATGCATTGCCTGAAAAAGTTTGAGCTCAAATATTAATCACAAATTTTAAAATATCGGAATTTTTATTTAAAAATCACCATCAAATTTTGATCAAAATTTGATCAAATTTTGAGCTCAAATTTTGAGTTCAAAATTTGAGCAAAAAGTTTGAGCGTGTGAACACGCCTTAAGCATATATTACCAAGACATGTCCCAAATATCCTCGATGCATCGGAAACATACGGTTTTTATTACATACATGCACGAGGACCCAAGGGGTTACTGTGTGCCTCGGGTCCCAGGGGGATAGCGTGTGCCCTCGGCCTCCCCAGATGGGATTTTTCTAATTTTGACCCTCGATTTTTGCCGTTTTTTCCTGATTTTTGCAAATTTCCCACGACTTGACATTTGAGCCTATTTGCCCCTAATTTTGCCTAGTTTCCTATCAATTTTTGCCAATTTTTGTCAAACTTTTCAGCACGCGTTTGGCTCGGGGAAGTGGGTGTCGGGCTACATACTAGGAGTCTTGCCTACAAGGAGCCGGCCTCAGTGAGAATAATACCATCTCCCATTGGCGCAATTCCGGAAAAAAGTGGGCGGGACAGCTACTGGCAAATTCGAATAAGTTTCTGGTTTAAGTATATATATGAGGGATTTGGGAAAGTATGCATATATCAACGTAAAGTATCAGACATTCATACACAAAATATGTATAGATCCGATTTCTCTGAACTTCAAGTGTATTTAGTACAGAGCATTAAGTATTTTATCAGTCGAATAAAGTTTGGGGTACGATTACTTAAATGTAAAAAAGTGGAGGGGATTTGTCCCCCTTCCCCCCCTATAATTCCGCCTATGCCATCTCTCCTAGCATCATGTTGGTATATGGGCTTCAAATCTACACAACTCGGACCTTATTTTAAGAAAATAAACTACCAGTGTCTGTTGAGTAGAAGTGGTGTTCACCGTCCCCACGTGGTTTACTCAAGGGGAACTAGAAGCACAAGGGAGCCTGAATTTTAAGTTCCAGTTCAGCTTGGCCGTAACTGAATCATGTTCGGCTTGACTTGGCTCTCGATGTAAACTTCCTCTGCTCGGTTTTTCTTGAACCTTTTCCGGCTCGGCTCTGCTCTTCCAGTGGAAAGCAAGGTTGAGCAAGCTGATTAAGCTAACTATCAGGTTTGCCATGGGGATGGGATGGGGAGGCAGTTATTTTTTTCGTGGGATCACCACCACAATGTGGGAATATTTTTAAGAAATATTCGTTTAACGATGTCAGCTGTGCACTAAATTTTTTTATGAAATTTTAAAATATTTGGTCTGCCATTGTCCACAATGGTATTTTAATTCTGATGTATTAGTCTCTCTCAATATATATTTTGGCTTTAATTTACTTGCATTTCAAAGCCGCAGATATGATTCAAATCATCTCATTGATTTCACCAGCGATGGGTTTGTCACCAGTTATTGACAAATGGTACCCGTATTTTCTAAAGTATGAGTTTATTAGCTGGTCACCATGGAATAGCCGCTGTGTAGTATTTAGGAATATGAAATTATTAACAGTTTCATTAAGAGTTTACGGCGATGGGGTCACCGGCAAAATGTCGGTTGTGAAAATTGTTCACCGTGGACCAACGCAGGCATTACTCTGCAAAGACGCAGCCTAATAAAATGGCGAATGCATTTCTAATTAATGCCAAATTGCAATATATACAATGCAACAGTTTGTTAAATGGCAAGCCTCTGGAATGAGGCTTCAGTGACATAGCGTTGAGAATAAATGGGATCCCCACGAAAACTTTCGCGGGGTGAGGTGGATATGGGGATTGAAATTCCATCCCAATGACAAGCCTGATAATTATGACGATAGATTTTTATTAGGCATAAGGCAATGCATGATCCAGTCAGAGCCAATTTTAAGCTCCAGATCAGCTTGGCTCTTGCTGAGTCATGTTCGGCTCGGCGTGGCTGTCGATGTAAATTAGTTCGGCTCGACTTTTGTTGAACTATTTCCGCCTCGGCTCTGCTTTTTCAGTGCAAAGCCAGGCTGAGCAAGCTAATTAAGCTTAATTTAGCTAGATTTTTAGTAGGCATAAAGCAATGCGAAATACATTAGGCATAAAAATTCTCTGACCTGAGGTCTACAGTGTTCTTAAGAATAAAAGATTTGTGATTCCCTAAAATTACAGCGAACAATCAATACACACCAAAGAAGCCGAGCTATCCTAGTTCGACATAGCGTTACGCTAAAACGTTTCTCAAGGCTACAAAAAGCAAGTGCGAATTTAAGGACAAGGGGCGTCGCGCTAAGACAAATTTTTTTGAGGTAAAATATAAAAATGACACTTTCAATCCTTATATATAAATACACATGTTTAAAATGAGCAGAGTGATTGTGGGACAAGGCAGACACTTAAAATACGCCCTACGGGCTTCAGATAGTATGAAAATTAGCGTAATAGGTGATATACATTGGTGGTTCGCCCGCCCTTTCCGTCGAGCTCTGTTCGCCAGTGATACAAAGTGCACTTTAGTGTGGATGTAAAAGAGTTTGTCAAATTTATTTGGTCCCACTGTGCCTTAATCCAAAGTGCTGTGCATGGAAGTATTGTTGTGGCCGTACGAATCACGCGTTTCAAAGATTTCATTTTTTTGTTCTAACAGTATTACGATTTATCAAAAATGTGATGAATGTTTATTAATTTTCCACAAAAATTCGCAAAAATTAAATTTTTCCTTGCCTCAAAATTTCTTTCATTCGTAATCGCATTGTCAATGTGACAAATTTTTACAACAGGTTTTATGAGTTTGTCTAAATCTTACGTATTGGTGGTATATATTGTGCCAAAGTTTGATCCTGATATGTTTTCACTTTTTAACGTGTACTTAAAAATTTCAATAACTGGTACCGCTAGTGCATCCATCGGTTGGATGCTGCCCTTTCATTGACTGTTAACAGCATTTTTTATTTTAGTTATGGGTATATTGTGTAAGAAAAAGTATTAAAGATTTATAGTAAAGCTTTAGTTTATTCAGAGTTAGTTTTAAATTTTAAGTATAGCAGCTGTGTTCTGACATAGTGTAGTTTTTCAGGGGCTGTTTGAAAATTTGATGTAGGCCAGGCTCTGGATCAGCTAAATTTTTCTGTGTCTACGTAATAATTGCAGAGCCAGGAAAAATAGAAATGAAACAGCATTAAAGTAATTTCAAATTTTGGAATTGTCATTGTTCGATCTACATAGATATCATTGTACGCACACGTGAAAATAGAATGTTGTTCGCTGCCTTACGTTATAGAACAAACTTGGGGTCCCCTAATATCCTGTTGGATCTGCATAGTTTCATTTTGGGATTGTTTTTAATAAAAAACGATTGCAGTTAAATACAGTAACAGACACAATAACAGTTTTATATATTTAAAACTCGGAAGAAAATATTTTTGAGCGGAGCTCGGCTAAGCCGAGCGAAGCGTTTTTATTTTCTGTCCGGGAACAAAAAAGTCGATGTCCGTTCGTCCGTTCGTCTTTCATGGATCTCAAGAACCACTGAACCGATTTTAAAAAACTTTGTTTTTGTTTGAAAGCCTATCATGTCAGAGTGTGCACCTGATATTTGGGATTAAAAATTTTTGATTGGTTAATTAGTAATTAGCTAATTAGTTAAGCTTATGCAGCTAAAAAAGAGAATTTTGCAATATTTGTGTTATTTATTGAAATAGAATCGTTTCGATCAAACCATTATAGGGTTTTTTGGGTCGAAGAATTCAAATATAATATTTTTACCAACGATAAAGCCCTATGCCCTATGCAATGTAGTTATTTGAAGAACATAAAATTGAGTACATTCGTAATGCCACAGCCCAAGCTTCGCTCACAAATGTAGTTCCACTACCGACTAGTTAGATTTAAGCATGTCAGCTACTTAGTGGCTTTTAGGTCGGGCCGGATCTGCTCAGATTTCATTTGGACCTGGTCAGGGCTAAAAAATTAGGCATTAAATTAAATATAATTAATAACCACATTGCATTCACTATAACAACAAAGCACATCGCAAGCTTGGATACTATTTCGACTGATCCTATATAAAGTAACATACATAATTTATGTGAAAATATTTCATGTATAACTTAGAGTATATACTTTTTCTTGAAACGAAATTTAACTGCAACAAGATGTTGCGCTGAGATCGTTCGTTAGATTTATCCTCATTATGTTTAAATATCGGCTAACCTGAACAAACCATGAAATCACTACATGATAACAGACATATATACAGGAATTTTGGTAAATATTATTGCATTTGGCTGTCTATCCGTATCCCGTTTTTCGACATGTTCGGAAAACATCGATGATATAGTGTGCATCATATGTGTCCACACACTATTAAAATTTAGATAAACCAAATACGTACTTCTGATCAGTCGCAAGCTGTTATAGTATCACAGTAACCCCTACGCGATTTTGACACAAAACTGTTTTTCGCTCTTATTGTTCAATTGCTAAAGTTGTTGTTCACGAGATATTAGGCCTCACGGTGCAAAAACTCCGGTCACTTGGGCTGTGAAAATTTATGTCAACACTTCAGCGGCTATCAGGCGGAAACGACAAAATTCGATCTTTGGGCCTAGAAGTTGATATTGTTTAATCCTTGCTCATGGTTCATGAGCTCAGTTGTTGCAACAATACTCTGCACTGGTGCAGTAACAATGAAACAGAATGATTTTATTATGGCAGAATAATTAGATTTAAAAGAAATTTTAACGTTTTCTCCTAATTTGGAAGTTTCCTAATATTGGTGTCTACTAAATTTTTGGTCCACAGTACAATGAAATTGTGTGGGAAATTAGCTATATAGGAATGATTTTGAGACTACACTTATAATGCAGCGAGTCTTGTCGTTTCACTTCTTAAAATAAGCATTGTTTTAATGTTTAACTAATGGTTTTCAGCAATAATCTATATTTATTTCGGTAATATTTTCCTAATATTGCTTCATATTATTACAAACATTTTGAAGAAGATTCAACAAAGCTTGGACGATTCTGGATATATATCCTAGCTGAATTCGCTTTTGTTTGGCGTACGAATTATATTTTAAACAGGTTAGAGATTGCTTTTATTATATCAAAAATAAAAATATTTTACATGTACGTAATGGAACATATATAGAGATATCAGACAAGTGAAAATGTATGCAGAGCTTAATTGAGCGTGTGCTTGTGTGTAAGTTAGTAGTTGCTTGACCTCAAAATTTTTGAAACTGATTAAAGATAGATTAATTTTGATAATACGGCGAGTTCGCTGGTGCTGGTTTTTTTTGCTTCTCTTGTCAATGATGATGATACTCTTTCGCCCGCGCTTGTAGTAGTGGAAGATTTTAATGTTATAATGGTATGTATGGTGTGGTGTTGTTAAGAGAGTAGTAGTGATTTATTTTTGTTGCTTGTGTTCAGATTTTTTACAAAAAATTTAAATTTTCTTTCAAACAAAAATTCATCCCTTTTACGTATATATCGATATGTATAAATAATAGTAACAATACGGGTTTTAACGTTTGCGTACGCACATATCTATATATATATGTATGTATGCATAATCTTTCCATCGTTTAGTCGTGTGTTAGTGCATAGATAGTCAGAGTCGCAGTGGCAACTACTATAACTGCCTGTGTGCAGCTCTCGTCTCGTTCAAACGTTCAGCAACATTCGTACTACAAGAGCTATAAAATGCGCCGTCGTTGTTCACAAAAATTAAAATTTTCATCAAATCAACTTTATGATGCTGCTGTTTTGGTTGCTGTTGCTGCTATTGTACAAAGAGAGTGTGGAGCAGCGAGAGCACAACACAGTCAAGCACATACGCATACACACAAACACATATCAGATGCGTACGAAACGAAAATTTTAATATAATATTTATCCAAATCTAGTCAACGCTTTCGTCAACGTCTTGTGCTGCGCTGCTCTCATTAGGTGTTTTGTCATAGAGTAATGCTAGCCTGATGGATGGATATGATGAGAATCGATCGGTATTGCACATACACTTATCGTAACAACATAATCCACAACAATAGGCTTTTCAGGTTGGTTGATTGGTGAGCGTGTCAAGTTGAGTGGGTACCTAACTGCAACGTGCATTGCGTCACTGCTCATGATCAAGACCTATGTTTGTTTGTTACATCACATGTTTCATTGAGTTGTGGGCTTAGTATTGCCCTTGCAAAGATGCCTTAACGCTTGATGCAAAACATGGGTCTTTCCTAGAATACCTGTTTGCTTGAAATTTCTCAATTTTGAAGATACAGTGATAATTCTGGTACCATTGTACTCAGGTCGGCGTCAGTGAGACGGTTCAGAAAGTATCATCGGGTCACAAAATGGTGGCCCCGTTCCATCTTACCTGTATTCATATATTTGAGCTCAAATTTTGAAAGCATTTTTGTCGTGAATTTGAATGTGCGAAGAATGTTCCAGATTTTGCAGCACAAAGATTCAGCAATAGGTGCTCTGCATGAAGTCATCAAGCTTTAAAGATATGATACATCCAGCATAGCGTTCGTTTGTATTCAGTGTCGTGCATAGCGCCCCACAAGCACCCATTTTGGGGTCTGGAGGAGGCTGAACGGAAATGTCATAAACAACAAAAATTAATCTCAAGGATTAACAGTTCCCATGACAGATATTATATTTCAGGCTGTAGTTTTTTTGTAAAATTGTGCAAATACGTATCGCGGAGGTTAATATTCACTCGAGTGGGCAATCTTAGCAGAGGTAGAGCCTGCGATGCTTGCTTGAGGACTCGATCTGCCATAAACACGCTATATACTTTTTGTATTTTATCAGTAGAAATGATATCAGAGATGGGTCGATACATTGGAAATATAATTCGGCTCATATATAATCGGAACTTTAATTCCCGTTCACCAAATCCTGATTGCAGTCCATAACGAACACGCTGTTTTGATTAGCCCACTCTGCGCCCGGGGAACTCTACTAGTTTATATAACTGTTTCGTATATGGAGGGCCATTATTATTTGCTCCGAACCGTAAATTTTAAAAGAGCGAAGAATTTGAACCTCCGCAGCTACTGTTCTCACAACTTTATGAAACCTATAGTTATCTAACATTTTTATAATGTCATAGTTTGTACAAAGCAATATCTCTCAACTATACAGTTTTGTTATACGCAAATACGAATATACATTGCTGAGAATTTTACCTAGGTATTGTAATATGCTTATCTTCTCATGTTCTGCGTTCGCTCAGCCATCACCATCCCACAAGATGGCCGTGTATTAGATATTTGTTTTTGTTTAGACTTATCAAACCATATATATATATAGTTTATATATATATATAATTCCCTTATGCGGGCTCCTAGGCGGCATCAGAGGTGTTCCTTGAATCTAATTACTGTACGAAGATATATCGTCTTTGCCGTTAGTCTCCTACCAAGATATATGTTATAAGTAAAACTCAAATGTGTTTTCACACAGTATATACAACTAGTTGAATTGTTGGTCAGATGTATATAACCAAATGTGCTTGGTGTAGACATATGCTGTTAAAAATCTTTCATTTTATCATTAATATATTCAAGTATGGAATGTCCATAACAGTTAGGTTCGGCCGTGTATTAACATGAAAACAACACATAACTCCTAACAGACGTACCCCCGTAATAGCTACTAATGAACCGATTTAACTAAGTTACTGTCCGACGCGTGTGGTTTTTAGTTGCTCATAGAAAAACTACAAATGGTGGATGCCAGTGTTATTTGTACGCAGTTCAAAGGTACACGTTCTGAGAACTTTTGAATTATTTATGTAACAGTAATAAGTCAGCTGATTTTGTTTCGAAATGATGTTATGACCAATTTCACGCTGCAAGCAAGAACCTGGATGTACTATGTAAGAATTCTATGGAGAAATGTGCCTAGTACGAAAATTTGAGCCAAATAAGACTGGTCCCGCTATTACCCGATCATAGACTGTGACTTATACTGGACTTAGTATATGGATCATTAGGGTATTCTTTTCGCGTGTTAGTGGTTTCTGGAAATTGTTAGTAAACTAATTATCAGCCTTTTCTATATTTATCAAAATCGAACAGTTGTCCATCGTTATTGATTTGTTAGGAAAACAATCAGTTCACTATACGGAGTAAATGTGCTGGTGTTGTCACTGCATGCAATGCTATATAACATGTCTGTTGCCCGAATGAGTTTGCATGAAAGTAAATTTTTGTTTTTAGTAAATGGTAAAATCGGGGACAATCTGTACTATGTGTTTGGCGCAATAATTCAGTAACGTATAATGTTTCGCATCCGCGATTCTCTCAAATTTTCGTCTTCGTCGTCTGCTGTCAAGCGCGAAGCAGCGAGTCCTGCGATACCGCAGATTAAGATGGAATGCTTCAGCAACACTGCTAGTAACTGTGATGACAACGACGGTGACAACAACAACGCCAACGATGACAACAGTAGTAGTGACACAAAGTGTGACATCAATCATGAAGCTGAAGAAATTGACGTAGACGATGTTGTGCAGGCTGCTGCAATTCTGAACAGTCAAGCTCAGTCAGCCGTTGCACTGTCGGCTGCTGCAGCGGCAGCTGGTGATGCAAAATGGTCTTCGGTGTTCCAAGCAGCTCCATTAGAAGAATTGAAGGCATTTTACGGCGACTATTCTAATGGTGGTGGTGAAGACAGCGAAGGCGCTGCTGATACTAATTCCGATTGGAACAATGATGGTTAGTTGGATTAAGATGAAACGATGATAAGTTTCTCTTTCAGGGGTGCGGCTCTTTTTAGCTTCAAAAGCATGCCATCCTGACATTATAACTGCAATTCTACACGGAGGATTAAACTTAATAATTTCGTGCTCCTCAGTGTAGGCGCATTCAACGGTACACAGCTGTAAAAATGTTTCGAATGAATTTTTTTTGCATTCCCGATTTGGTTAGAAACCTGTTAGCAAAGATTTTGATTAAAAGTTACTCCGATGTTTTGGTACATTTTATTTCCTAAAGAAATGAAAGGCAACACTGTTAAATTGTTTTGCTAGGTGCCGGAAAGAGCTTTTAAGGGTGCTTAGAAAGCACAAATTGAATACCTTGGGTCCACGTCGTCTCCGTTTCTTCTATGCCGCGCGAGTTACTATATCTTTAAGGTTACTTGTGTGGTAAGCAATAAGGTTTTGGTTATGTAATAAATTGTTAGTGGAATAAAGTCAAAAAATTTAAGTATTTATTCGTCAACGAATACTCGCCTCAAATTAGCCTGTTATTGTTTGTCTTGCTAACGCCATCACAAATTCGCAGTTTTAATTAATTTTTCTAGGTATTTTGGATCAGACCAAAGCGACCAGTTAAAAAAGAAATCGTGTAAGGCAGAAAAAGATAGCACGTATTGTTTTTAAGATTAGATCGAATATGCTAGATCGAGCACACAAACTGTAACTCAGTCAGAATTGTGTTCATGGAAAAAATATGCATTATTTAGATTACATTTATCAAAGTAAACTTGTTCATGTTGAAATTTGAATACCTTGATTTGTCTCGGACTGGACTATCTGCCCCAATCTCTGTGCTAGTTTTCAATTTGCGGAAATAGAACAACGCCGCTAATCCTTCTATTTAAGGTACATTTAAAATCTCGTTAGCCTTAGTACATATTGTTAATGTAGACAAATAAATGTAGAATACTTTGCATAGTGACACATGTCAGCTGGGACATGATAAAATTTTTCCGTGATTTGAACATACCAACTATTACAGGCACACTGGATCATGGAGATTCCACGGCGTAGCATTAAATATTAAAGTTGTTTTTATTGATTTGTAAAAAAATTTCTTGCCTTAATGCAATTGAATTTTGTTGTAGTTTCATATTGCGCGTGGCATTATGGTATGTGATTCTACAAGAATATTTTGAACATTATTTTTCTGGTCTGTTCCAAAATAAATGGACGCTACAACATAATAATAATAATAGAAACATTTATATAGCGCCCTTTTCGCCGAAGCGTTGCAAAGGCGCTGACACAAAATATTACAGGAAACACAAACTTTACATACATACACGTAGACAAAACATAACTGAAAGACTATACACGTAAACATTGAGCAGTATTATTGTTCCTATTAGTATTTAATTTTGATCTTTTTTCGTTTTCTAATATTTTGGTCTTTTTTCATTTTCTAATATTTTCTGCATACGATGCTGCTAAGCCGTGTCTGATAACGGTAACTTCGACAATCGACACTCCACTGAATATTGTGTTTATTCTTACTTTTGTGTACAGGTGCGTCCACAAGTTCAAACGTTTAGCTCGGAACTTGAGATTCAATTTGATCAAAATTTAAAAGCATCCTATTAGCATTTTTGTTGCATTTTAACGCGTGAGCGCTATTCAAACGTTTCAAGGCGTGTAACCAGTCATCAACGAACATGCCTTACCTGAAAAGTTTTGAGCTCAAATGTTGTTCTCAAATTTTGCAGCATCGCAATGTGCTATATTTTTTCATTACAAATTAGAGTCAAGTTTTTGAGAAAAAATTTAGAACGTGATAACGCGCCTTAATAGTTATTTCTGGCTATTACAAATACAAGCTGCACTAAAAAGTTTGAACAGTAGTATTATTGCATTTGTATTTAATGTTACTTTTTGCCTTCTAATAATTTAAGCTGAAGACACAGCTGTGCCGGACGACGAAACTTCGTCAGACGATGTCTCCCCAAAAATTACGACCAGTAACTTGAACGGAAATGCATCAGTCAACGGAAGATCGTTACTCGACGAAACTCCTTCTCCTGCGTCAACGTCGGCAACATCGGCGGCTGATCGACATTATTGGAATGAGGTAGGTCGATGGATAACATGGCGGTGGGCACATGGCTGGCGGCGCTGGAAAGCCGAGCACAAGTGTTTATAACTACGCATATAAATTTTTCAACTTACAACCATCTCAGAGCGATCTATTGATTCGACATTTCGTAATGCGCGGGTGCCCTCCAGCGACAACCCTTGATAGTCATTTCAAGATCTGATTATTTGTACACCTTTAAGGCTTTGAAGGGTTGTGTAGTGTCAGTAGCTGTTAAAAATAAAGTTGTGGCTTGGTAAGTAAGCTTTAAACATTTACGGGTACCGCAGACACTTGAATCCGCGATTTAATCAAGCAGGTAACCACCTCGAGAGTCAGGGGGCAATCACCCACCTTGTTAGCCTAGTTATGTTAGCATTGGTTTCGTTGCACACTTAAACTATACGTCTCAAGCTGATCTACCATTTTTCAAATCTGGTGATTTTATAATTTTGTATGATCACTCCATAAGTGTTTGGTAGGGTTCTGGTATTTAATAATGGGGGTGTCCACAACTTCAATTTATTACAGTCTACTATCCAAAGCCACGGATTTTGATGGGGCCTTGGTCATTCTTGACTAGTCTTCTCCACCCACCAGCGCTGTTTTCGAGTAGTGATCACGCACATGTTTATAGTCTATGTATTTCGGCAGAAATAAAATAATGCAATAGTGAATGTGTGAAATAATATGGAGAAAAACAAACATATACGCTTTAAATTAACGGTTTAAGGTACACAATAAACGATATTTCAAAATATGCTGCAGCAAATTTTGAAATGAAACGAGCAATCCCATTGATACAATAAAAATATTAGGCCTTGCTTTCGACACGAAATTGACATTCGCAAAACATATCGCAGAATTGGCAGGATCTTGTACTTATGAATTACGAGAAATAGGAAGACTTCGAAACCGCCTGAATATTGATACAACTTATTCAATAGTCAGGGCTTTCGTCATATCTTGAATTTACTATTGTAATGCACAGTATGGTGGTCCACAGTCGGTTTACCTTTCGCCACTTATACGCACACTGCGGTAAGAATGGTTTCCTGAACTTGGCGACATGAACATATAAATCCCGAGTTTAGGCAACTACATTGGTTACTACTAGATGTTTATAATAATGCGTTAAGTTGTAACACCTTATACCTGACATCTTATATTGTTGATATGTTAAACCAATTGTCATCGGCCCGGCTTGCCAATGAGCGAATACTTCGAATCGACGTAACAAGAAACAATAGTTTGTGTTTTCTGAAGTCATCGGAATGGCTTACCTTACCAAGTACTTTACGAAACCCAAGCCTTGATTTATCCGAATTCAAATCTAAACTGAAAACTCTCAATTTCTCTCTGTTTACCACGCCGCGTTTTGGTTTTCGAGTGGCTGGTGTCAGAATGAGTTTTGTTGCTTGTTTATGTATAGTGCTAGGATTTTAAGACAAAACGTAATCGGTGGGTTTGGGCTTATACTAAGCACTAGAGGCATTGTTAGTCTTAAGTGGAACAACAAAACGCTTAAGAGAAATTTTTCAAGGACAACTATTTTCTCATACGCTTCATTTCGTTCATGCGTCCCTTTAGCAAAGGCCTTACTATTTATACAGCAAAAGCTGAGGATATATATACTGCCGTGACACTTTTATTCTACGAAACGCAAGACTCAAACTGACTAGCAACTTAATACAAGGTTGCATTGCTTCGACATAGTTTAAACTGCTAAACAAGTTTGACAAATAAAAGTTTACCTCAAGTTCGATTATTTGGGGGAGGGTGGCGGGTGAGTGTAAAATTATTTCCCATTACAACTAAGGTTGGATTTGAAAAGTATTTTTTGATAATACGATGATCCCTGAAAGTTTGGCGATTACCGGCGTAACATATAGTTCGCTTCATATATTCAGTGATGGCGAATAGTGTCATAATCTTCAAGAACCCATCGCATATTCTTGGTATATATATTTGTATTAAATTATGCACATCTAGTTTAATATCACACACTTTACAATTGCCAAGGATCGCGATCGCGATGCAAAACTAGCAGAGTTTAAAACAATTTTATGTTGTATATAAGTAGCGCAGCCCTAGAACATAGTAGTCGGGATTCCACATTTCTTAATCACATTATTGCACAGTAATGTTGTGCCGTTTTAGCACATTGTACTTTCACCTGCAGATAGCTGCACTTTCGGCTTTGACCTGATTCTACCACTTGGAATTTATAAGCTATCATGTTTTCAAATCTCATTCTCATTCTTGATATCATAGTGAGGTTATCAGTCAATTTATTCTTAGCACTAACGACTATGCAGTATGTATGTTTGTCTCGGAAACATCTACACAAGGGCGTCACCAGAAAATTTCAGCTGGGATGCACCACTCATTGTGACGGCCAACTCAACGTAGTAATCTAACGATATAATGTTGAAAAAAAATTTGTTGCGGTTTTGCAAACTGTGTGAGGGCACAAATATCAAACTAGGGTAGGCGTCACACTGTATCTATAGGTAATATTCAGGCAACGTAGTAGCAGCTTTGGGTACATTTTAGGCAGAAACTCAGATGTTGGTTGAGTTGTACGTCAAAAACATCGATCGATTTAAGCAGCGAAAAAATACAGGTATTGCAATTTGGGAAGAAATCGCGTCGGAAATTCGTCGAAAGCTCAACAGTACGGTTACCGGTGATCAATGTCATTCGAAATTACGCAACATGAAACGCACTTATCTGCGTACGGGTCGAATACAGCCTGCTACTGAAAGTGTACGTTTTACAGCACACTGTTAACGTACACCGTGGATATTTATTTACAGATGTGGATTTAATGTGTAGATACAGACATTATAGTAACACCACTGGGTATTTACTTTAGTGGACTTAAATAAATTGGAACAGCAATGTATATATCTGGACTTGAAATTAATATGGAATTTTTCATTTTAATCCTACAAACTTTTAGTATACTGGTTGAACGCTGCCTGCTACTGAAAGTATATGTTTATAAACGTGGACACTTTATAGACCGGTAACACTGAAGATCTTTATTTTCATTCAACTGGAATTATGCGTTGCTGAACATAAGCAGTGGGTCGATGAGAAATGGATCTGTCCACACTTAAGCTGTTCGTATGGTATGGTAGATAATTACGAACTTCGCCCCGTTTACTCCAATTTCAGCAGCTGAATATATATGTCTTATGTTACGTAAGTAGATATATATACTATATAAAATACATATAATGCAAGTATATGACAGATAAATAAATATATATAATGCAAGATGGGTGAAGAAGTAGAATTTTCCCAAACTATTCAGCACAGGGCGATTTTGTCGGCCATTTGGCCTATTCTGCTGCGTAAAATACCTACTTGCTAAATGTTTTTATCCCTTTTTGCAAACAATATATTCGACCGAGGTTTTTTGGTGCTCTAACGAAAAGTTCAGTTACGCGTTCACGCAACCTCTTAAAATAGCTGTTATATGTGATGTGTAGTGTGTCATACGTTGTTTGTGTGGTTTGGTTTATGCCCAATTCTGTGGACAATTCGAGTGCAACGGTTCATAAATTTATAATGTGTGAATATCAAAACAATTTTGTATGGTGTTTCATGCAGGAGCATTCTCCTTAGCCGGAATTTTCAGATCTGTTTGCATAAAAATACAATTGTAGTTTGAATTTTAGCACTTTGTGGTATGAAATATACCTCATAATGTAAGAGTCTTCACATATATTTGCATCAAATACAATACATGCATTGTATGAATTGGAATATATATTTGTATGAAACACATTATATGCGATGTATGAATTTTAATATATATTTATTTTAATATATATTTGTAGGAAAGACAACATATGTATTTATGAATTCTTACATTTATTTGTATGAAACTAAATATATTTCATGTATTAAATTCCGTATATATATTTGTATTAAATATATCTAATGTATGAATTTTTATAAATATATTTGTATGAAATAAGATACACGTAATGTATGAATCTTTGCACGTTATTGCAATTTTTGTACTAATTTTCAATTTTATGATATATATATTTGTTATATATACCTTCAAAATATTCTGTGCTACAAAACATACAAATATTATCTGAGATTTCACACAAATTAATCACATTTTTTTGTATCAAAGTTCAATGATCCTTTGTTACAGCTGTGTTGACATGTCATACATTGTTGTACAAATATATATATATATTGTACACAATTGATGTACGATTTGTCCGCCGTGCAATTGCGTTATTTTATATACAAATATGTTTATATATATATACCACATATGTATATAATCTATACATTTGATATATCAAATATGATATATACATTTGATATATATCACAGTGGCATCACACAATAGTTGTACGAAATTATCATCGTTCAAATTTTAAGAGAGTAAGTAAGCCAACGCTGCCTCCATTGGAACATTCATTATTTCATTTCACTACCCTCCTGCTGGGATGGTATCGCATCAGCTAGATACTTCAGATTAGTTATCTGAACAGATATTTCTCTACCGGTTTGGCAGCTATATTTATTAGATCAGTTTCATATTACGTTTTTCGTAGTATATATTAGCTGTACTTTAAGAAAATATAATAAAACTAAGCACCAAATGCTATTATTATTATTATTAGTTTTATCGTTATAATAAGATTTGCTATAATGTTTCGTCTAAATTCTTGTGTCTGTGTATACAAAGAAACAGTACCTCAATGATTGTTCGTATTTACTTGTATTTTTGTTTTAGACCTCGTCATACACGATCGGTAAAAACGGTCTACAACGGAAGCCGAAAGAGGAAATGGGCGCAACACCGGCGGTTCTTGTCGAGATTTTCGCTCAACAAGCAGCCGAAGACGAGCTTGCCCGACGCAAAATGATCAGTCAAGCTTCGTGCGTTGACGTGGTCGGTAGCGTAAGCACCGGTCGAGGGCGCTCGGTGACGCCGTTGGCCAGCCCCGTAGCCGCAGTGTCTTCGGGATCGTTTGAAAACTCTGCACTCGATTCACCGAAATCGTCTACCGCATCATCCGCTAATTCAGTCTCGCTGTCAGCGACCGCATCATCCACTACGTCCCAAACTATCATTCCTGACCGTAGTATTAAAGATGAAGGTTATTAATTTAATGTTGATTCAGGGGCACTGATTCTGGGGAGGGGAGGATAAGATGGCATTGCCTCCCTCCACCCAGACATTTTTGTGTCTGTGGTCGCCCCCTCCCTCGCTAAAGTTGCCTTGAGTTTTCGGTGAAAGATTCATCTATGCAAATTTTGCGATCCATTTAGCGCTCTGCCACGGACATCCAATGCCCAATAACAGTTTCATTGCTGAACGGCGTGCTGAATAGATAGATTTAGGATAAAATGACAATTTTTAATCGAAAAGGTAATAGTTTTCGTTGCGTAGTTGTAAATTGAATTTGTATTTTTGCATAAAAAACCAAACGTACATTTATAATGTAGTAGAAACATAAATTGCAACTCAGATCATCAAATGGCAAATGTAAATGACAAACATATAATAGATGGCGGTTAAACTACTGTTTGTCAATGAACGCTGATATATAATTTCGTATTATTTAAAGTTTCCCTAACATTAGCTAAGTCATTCATTCTCAAGGTCCGAGGTCCAAAGTGGGATAGCCGGGTCCTCGGGGGAGTGGGGTCCGGCGCCTCAAGGGGAACCCCTACTCCCTATGAGCATGTATGACCTAAGTAATTGTTCTCGTTTACATTTATTAAAATGCGTTAAACCAAGACTTACCTCTAATTTTGAACGTTTCATGATGTATTTTATTTTAAGTATTATCTATCACAATCTATATTAATGATTCCTAGTTGAACAGTATTCGTATACAATCTTTGGAAGATTATGTGGAATGTGGACATGTTCTGTCTTGAGGTCAAGAACATGAGGTATCAAACCAATTATTCGTCGAACTATTGTTTGGTGTTACTTCGGATCACCAAATTAGAGTTTGTAGTTAGCATCCTCTTAGAAAGTACAAACTGGAGAAAATTTTATTTGTGCTTGTTAATTGCAAACCTTGTTTCATTTCATTTTTCGTGGTAGTTGTGAACCATGATTACTATGATCAAGAGTTCATAAAAAATTTGTAAAATTTTATTGACAATCGGTCATGCTCATGTACTTTACGTTTTACAATGATGCGGTTGTTTTTTGGTTTAGCCCCCTCCCCAGGAATTCCAAGAGGTGCCCATCAAGGTCCTTGGTGCTATAGGTACCGCCCTAGTTTTCTCAAGAACAGCGCAACCGCGTCGCCAATAACAAATTGGACTCCAACAGGAGGAGCAATTACTGGTGACTCCTACTGCTGTTTTATTACGATTGGTTGTTGGCGACGTGACATCTGCAACTCCCTGGAATCCTATTGTTGAATGTGTTGAAAAAGGCTATATTTTGCATGCTAAGGCGTCGCCAGCTCTTCCAAACTGGAGGGGGCCTATACAAATGGTAGGTAGGTAGATTATTAGCATTTACTTTATTGTATATAAATCCATTAAGCTTGTCTCGTTTATCACTAAAAGTACCCATCCGTCTCTTATGACGCCCTTGTTTACTAGGATGCAATAGATCTCTTTTTTGTTGAAAAAAATATTAGATCTCTTTTTTTGTCGAAAAGTTTGTAGTCTTCAAGGATCTATTTAATCTACGTTAGCTGCATTGCGCTATACATCGCTTTCAATTTGGCATTTAAATTTACATTTCATAGCAAAAACACGATAGGAAAGCTTACACAGGTATATATTGTCATAAAGTTAAAAATTGCAACTAATCGTCATCAGAATTTGAATTGTTTTACCATAGATTTTAATGATTCATCGAATAATCTTGTTCTTAAGAAGAAGAAGAAGATGTTTCCACAATTTGGTTATGTCTAGTAATCTACATTTAGTTTTAGCCTAGCCAGTTTGACTGTAAGAATAATGGTTTCGATCATGTTTTGTCCCATAAGCCGATGTTCTCGTGACGTTTGGCAAAACAGACTGCAAGGTCCTCATGCTAAGATTCGAGAAGTCTAACAATGCAATGTTGTTCACTGTGTATTCGTCATAAGTCCTTAGCAATGCCGCGATGCCTAACTACCTAGTTTGTTACCTTCTGTTTCAGTTTCTCGCTCGTCAAGCCTGCATACGCAGTTGTCACCGTCGTCGCAACCTTCTCGAGTTGGTAGAAGCGAGATGAAGATTGTCAGTAATGGCCGGAGCGCTAATGGCCTAAACGCAGACAATGTATTGAAAAATACGAACAATGCGTCGACGACCAATAATTGCCTTAACAGCCTAAGTTCGCTTATACTAGCATCTTCCTCACTTGGTACAGCTGCGGCGAATTTAACGACAAAATTCGCGGCACAAAACAGTAATCATGTAACGAAATCGGCCGCGCTTACAGCAGCTGAAGCAGTGGCAGCAGTCGCAGCCGGGTCGTCTCCATTAATTTCAGTTTCGAAGCCTAATTCTACAACGTCCGTCATCAGGAACAGCCATCAAGCGTCGGTAATCAGCAGCCGCCCACTCATGGCATCATTGCGTCCTTCATCAGGCGTGGCAGCGCTCGGTACTCTTGGAGCGAATCGAAACTCGATCTCTGGGAGTAAATCCCTGCTTTCGATTAAGCGTGATATCAATCATCAGCCGTCAACGGGGGTCAATACGGCATCATTAACGTCAGCGGGTGACGATAGCAAGCCGAATATTACTTTTAGCGACATTTTGGCTTTCAACAATGCTGCAGCGGCTGCGTATGATGCATCGTCGTCTGTCAACGGACCGCTTTCTTTTTTGTCCAAAAATGGATTACTAGAAGTTTTGCAACAAAGTAGCTGCACTAATAACAATAATAGCAACAACAACAGCAGCAACAACTATCGTAAGCGTCGAGCTGCGAACGGTGGTGATAACAGTAATGGTATAAGCTGCGAGTATTTTAACGGTATTGTCAACGGAACTAACAACAGCATCAGCAATAATACTAAGAGCAATAATTGTGGCGGTGGCTGTGGCAACGTGTCCAGTTGTAATCATTGCAGCACAACCGCTGACGCAGTTAAAGAACTGATCGATTATTTGCGAGCCGACGCGGACGACAACAAACGCCTCCGACTTGAGCTGAATCGCTGTGCCGAGCGACGACATGCTGAAATCATCGACGCAGTACGTGAGTTGGCGATGGCTGTACAAGCGGTACTTGGCGCTCAACAGCTGATGACGACCGCTGCGGCTGCTGCTGCCGACGCTGTCGTCGAATACCAGCATCAAAGTCCCAGCGACGGCAGCGATGCAATGATCGATTAGCGAGCACCACATGCGGCTAGCTCCGCTTCTGATCGAATATGTGGTGATCGTGCTGTGCCTCAGGCTGTGTTGATGCTGCATGCTGCTTTTACATATTTTCAGAATATCCATCTACTTTGTATATACCAAGGAGAGCAGTAGACCCGAACTTTTAGCAGGTGGTTTCCTTCATGTTTTCATATGAGTCTCGAATTTTATTCCGCATTATTTGCGAACAAAAATGGACCATTAACGCATTCAATGCCGAGAGATGACTAATTGATGTGTTGGGGTGCATTAGATTGCCACAAGTGTGCCTTTTTATTATTATTATGGCTTTGTTGTATCGCGACAGATATCGTGTAGAGCTGGGATTAGTTGACTATTTATGTGTAAACGTGGTGCATTTTTTGTTTGGTATTTTTAAAAATAGTAGGCTTTTTTAATATGGTGTATAACTATTATTGTTATTGTTTATGTCGCCCTACATAACCTTGAGAGTACGCAGAATATTACTATTTTGGAGCAGAATGTTCATAAAATAATCAACAAACGCGTCTCTTTTCTTCTCAAATACTTTCTGTATGATGTTGGTGTAATGAATCTATTTACTGGATGGCGCGAGGGGTCTGACAATTGCCCTGTAAAAGTTGAAGAAGTGCCGTTTACGGACAGTTTACCTTCAATCGGTTACGCGACCGCTACGAAATTGTTGGGATTAGGCACATTTCTGTATATATATATTAAACCATTGACATCGCTTACTTTTATAGCTTTGGTTCTCAGAAACTAAGTACGTTTTTGCATCTATTCAGCAAATTATATATATATTCTTTGAAACAGCACGTGTCCACTTTCATTACAACATTTGAAATTATGGTCGAAAACCGTACTGGTTTGTCTATCAAACCAAATGTTATCGGGTTGCATAAAAATTTTTTTGTAGGCATCAGACACAAATTTAGTTAAAATTCATGTTAAAATACATTCTACGAACAATATGCACCACGACAGGGGTCGAAAGGGTCGATTCCCTACTTTTTACTGCTGAAGAAGAAAACTTCTAATAAAATACACCACCACTTTTTTACTGACACTTCCCTGTTTAAAGAGCTTGCAGCGCTCTTCCAAACAAATTTCTTTTAGATAAGTTTTCAACGATGCAAAATTTTAACAATTTTAGTCGAACTTGGTACGAATAACTACTCAAATTTAAACTGTGAAAGAATATTGTGTTTCAACTGAAAATATTTAACATATTATGCCTAACAACACAGTCCCTCGTTGGAGTTTAGTGCTGGTCGATCAAGAGCGTTTTTAGGGTAGCTGACGCTGCGATGGGATATGTCGTTCAATCGTGAAAGTAATTTTGCAGATAGCGATGCTTTACTTTTAAAACATTTTTTTTTGCACTGAGACACCACAACCTTTAGATGAAGTTAGATACACCGCTGTTCTCCTCATCAACAACGGCAGTATTTGGGTTATATTTTTTAAATCTATGATTTAGTTATTATTTTTATTAACTGTTGTATAATAGCGAAAACACTGTTCTTAACAATCAAGTCATCGCATTACGGCTATCATTTTAACTGTAGTTCTGTTTTTAACCATATATCCACTGTTTTAATTGATGTTGTCTTAATGCTATTGGCTATATATATGTTTTGTACTGTAAAAACTATGTATACTTAATAGATCCCGGGGCCAGCTAAAGGTTAGCTTGTTACAGACCCGTAGCCGGGCCAACTACGTAGATGGGCTGGACAAATTTAGAGGGGTTAGCGCTCGAATTTGTTTATTTGAATAGGAAAATGAACATAGCAGCCCTACTACATCGCAACAGGGAACCTGAGCGTCCCCTTGTACCCCGTAGCTACGGGTCTGACTTATTAAATGCTTTGCTGCAACCGTTGGTTTATCTTATTATGATTTAAGCCTGCATTTTTCACAGTTTCAGACCATGCATTGATTCCGTACACTAAAAATGATGCGTACACCTGTATCAGTAAAACGATATGTACGGAACTCATAGCTGTAACCTGATGAGCTCGGTAATCGCACCGTGTGTTCGCAAATTCAACATTGTGAGCATTTGTTTGTCCCAAACGCCCTCAAAAAAGCGTCGTTTGTAAAAGTAGCTACAATATAAGCACAACAAATGGTCATTCCTTTGTGGTAGTTATTCGTTTATTTGTATGTGTTGTATACATAGGCACATTGGTCCGTGTGCACATATACTGAGCTTAGAACGCGATTGTCATCTGTTTGTGTTCCGGCTAATGTAGCAGACGATTGTTTCAAAGTTAATGTCGAAGAAAACCTCAGGCATATTCTAGGCTGTTTGAATAGATGCTGTTCTGGGTTCGTTAGGTCAAATATTTCAGTTTCACAGCCACAGCTAATTTTAAAATTAGTCAACAGCCAAACTCGGAATATATACAGAGAAACGTCAGCAATTTAGCGAACGCATGGTACAACATAGTCGTAATATTAAGATAAAAGACGGAGTAGGGTAGATTCTCATAGCACTTAGCTGTAGATGAGGGCTGAAAACTTAAATATATGTTATTAGCCTAAAATATGTGCGTTTGTTTTTGCGTTATGCCGACAAAGGTTTACACATGTATTTTGTATATTATGTGTATAATGCATGTAAAAAATTTTTCCATATATCTTTAGCCAGACACCCCGAAATGGCAAGTCCTACCCATCAATAATTTATGGACATATATATTAATCTATACATATTTGTATTTCCGAAAATAAGGACCTCATGGGTACACCCAAGGGTACTATTTTCTACTTACTGCCCAGAGTCGTATTAGCCTTATCGTATGATTTCAGTTGTTCATATTGTTTATATGTGCTTGAATGTTACTACCAGTGGTTATGGTTAGTAAGTTCGAGGTTGTGACACCAATGTTGTTGGTGGCTCGGTATTCTAAATGTGTGCCTTAAATGAAAGCGCCGTCAGGTTTAACCTTATATACTAACTTCTCCTAAATCGAGATGTTAATCGCGGCAGCAAAGATGTTAACGATACCTTGCTTTGAATTTATACTGCTTCTTTTTGAAAGGTTTAGAGATTAAACCTCTCTCAAGCATTAAGATTATTATAGATATAGTGACATTGTATCCAGACCCGCGACTAGTCTAAGTGATGACCTGAAAACCGTATCAGTGTGCCTCCAAACAGTATCTGTGTGCCCCCAAACAGTATCTATGTGCCCCCAAACAGTATCTGTGTGCCCCCAAACAGTATCTGTGTGCCCCCAAACAGTATCTGTGTGCCCCCAAACAGTATCTGTGTGCCCCCAAACAGTATCTGTGTGCCCCCAAAAGTTTTTTTCCCGAACAGTATCTGTGTGCCCCCAAACAGTATCTGTGTGCCCCCAAACAGTATCTGTGTGCCCCCAAACAGTATCTGTGTGCCCCCAAACAGTATCTGTGTGCCCCCAAACAGTATCTGTGTGCCCCCAAACAGTATCTGTGTGCCCCCAAACAGTATCTGTGTGCCCCCAAACAGTATCTGTGTGCCCCCAAACAGTATCTGTGTGCCCCCAAACAGTATCTGTGTGCCCCCAAACAGTATCTGTGTGCCCCCAAACAGTATCTGTGTGCCCCCAAACAGTATCTGTGTCCCCCAAACAGTATTGTGTGCCCCCAAACAGTATCTGTGTGCCCCCAAACAGTATCTGTGTGCCCCCAAACAGTATCTGTGTGCCCCCAAACAGTATCTGTGTGCCCCCAAACAGTATCTGTGTGCCCCCAAACAGTATCTGTGTTCCCCCAAACAGTATCTGTGTACCCCCAAACAGTATCTGTGTGCCCCCAAACAGTAGCTGTGTGCCCCCAAACAGTAGCTGTGTGCCCCCAAACAGTATCGGTGTCCCCCAAACAGTATCTGTGTGCCCCCAAACAGTATCTGTGTGCCCCCAAACAGTATCTGTGTGCCCCCAAACAGTATCTGTGTGCCCCCAAACAGTATCTGTGTGCCCCCAAACAGTATCTGTGTGCCCCCAAACAGTATCTGTGTGCCCCCAAACAGTATCTGTGTACCCCCATACAGTTTCCGTGTGCCCCCAAACAGTATCTGTGTGCCCCCAAACAGTATCTGTGTGCCCCCAAACAGTATATATCTGTGTGCCCCCAAACAGTATATATCTGTGTGCCCCCAAACAGTATATATCTGTGTGCCCCCAAACAGTATATATCTGTGTGACACCACACAGTATATATCTGTGTGCACCCAAACAGTATATATATATACCCCCAAAAGACTGTGTGCCCCCAAACAGTATATATCTGTGTGCCCCCAAACAGTATATATATGTGTGCCCCCAAACAGTATATATCTGTGTGCCCCCAAACAGTATATATATATATACCCCCACACAGTATATATATGTGTGCACCCACCCAGTATATATCTGTGTGCCCCCAAACAGTATATATCTGTGTGCCCCCAAACAGTATATATCTGTGTGCCCCCAAACAGTATATATCTGTGTGCCCCCAAACAGTATATATCTGTGTGCCCCCAAACAGTATCTGTGTGCCCCCAAACAGTATCTGTGTGCCCCCAAACAGTATCTGTGTGCCCCCAAACACATATACATATCCCCAACCGTCTGCCCCCAAACATTATCCGTGTGCCCCCAAACAGTATCTGTGTAATGCCCCCAAACAGTATATATCTGTGTACCCCAAACAGTATATTTATATGTGCCCCCAAAAGTATATATATATATACCAAACACTATATCTGTGTGCCCAAACCATATATATATGTGCCCCAAACAGTATATATATATGCCCCAAACCACATATATCTGTGTGCCCCCTAAACAGTATATATCTGTGCCCCACAGTATATATATGTGCCAACAGTATATATCTGTGTGCCCCAAACACAGTATATCTGTGTGCCTACCCCAACATATCTATGTGCCCCCAAACTATGATTTGTGCCCCAGAACAGAGTATCTCTCGTGCCCCCCAAACAGTATATATCTGGCGTGCCCCCAAACAGTATATATCTTTGTGCCCCCAAACAGTATATATCTGTGTGCCCCCAAACAGTATATTTGTGTGCCCCCGATTTGCTGAAACAGGTATTTGTCCCCCAAAACAGTATTGTCTGCCCAAAGCAGTATCTCCTGTACCCCCAAACAGATCTCTGTCCCCCCCCAAACAGTATCTGTGTGCCCCCAAACAGTATCCGTGTGCCCCCAAACAGTAGATATCTGATGTGCCCCCAAACAGTATATATCTGTGTGCCCCAAAACAGTATATATTCTGTGTGGCCCCTAAACAGTATATATCTGTGTGCCCCCAAGCAGTATATATCTGTGCCCCCAAACAGTATATATCTGTGTGCCCCCAAACAGTATATATCTGTGTGCCCCCAAACAGTATATATCTGTGTGCCCCCAAACAGTATATATATGTGTGCCCACAAAAAGTATATATCTGTATGCCCCCAAACAGTATATATCTGTATGCCCCCAAACAGTATATATCTGTGTGCCCCCAAACAGTATATATCTGTGCGCCCCCAAACAGTATATATCTGTGTGCCCCCAAACAGTATATATCTGTATGCCCCCAAACAGTATATATCTGTGAACAGTATATATCTGTGTGCCCCCAAACAGTATATATCTGTGTGCCCCCAAACAGTATATATCTATATGCCCCCAAACAGTATATATCTGTGTGCCCCCAACAATATATATCTGTGCCCCCAGCCCTTGTGTGCCCCCAAATCAGTATATATCTGTGTGCCCCCAAAACAGTATATATCTGTGTGCCCCCAAACAGTATATATCTGTGTGCCCCCAAACAGTATATATCTGTGTGCCCCCAAACAGTATATAATATATCTGTGTGCCCCCAAACAGTATATATCTGTGTGCCCCCCAAACAGTATATATCTGTGTGCCCCCAAACAGTATATATCTGTGTGCCCCCAAACAGTATATATCTGTGTGCCCCCAAACAGTATATATCTGTGTGCCCCCAAACAGTATATATCTGTAAGCCCCCAAACAGTATATATCTGTGTGCCCCCGAACAGTATATATCTGTATGCCCCCAAACAGTATCTGTGTGTATACCCCAAACAGTATATATCTGTCTGCCCCCCAACAGTATCTATATTTGTGCCCCCCCACAGTATATATCTGTGTGCCCCCAAACAGTATATATCTGTGGCCCCCAAACAGTATATATCTATATATCCCCGAACTTTAGCACAGTATCTGTGTGCCCCCAAACAGTATATATCTGTGTGCCCCCAAACAGTATAATCTGTGTGCCCCCAAACAGTATATATCTGTGTGCCCCCAAACAGTATTCCTGTGTACCCCCAAACAGTATACCCGTGGCCCCCAAACACTATTCGTGTGCCCCCAAACAGTACCGTGTTTCCCCAAACAGCATATCCATGTGCCCCCAAACAGTATATATCTATATACCCCCAAACAGTATATATCTATGTGCCCCCAAAAAGTATATATCTGTGTGCCCCCAAACAGTATATATCTGTATGCCCCCAAACAGTATATATCTATGCGCCCCCAAACAGTATATATCTGTGTGCCCCCTAAACAGTATATATCTACCAAACAGTGTGTAAAAACCCCAAACAGTATATATATGTGTGCCCCAAACCATATATATATCTGTGTGCCCCCAAACAGTATATATCTGTGTGCCCCCAAACAGACTCTCTCTCTTATTACACACATATCTGTATATGTGCCCCGAAAGTATATATGTGTGTGCCCCCAAACAGTATATATCTGTGCCCCACAAACAGTATATATCTGTGTGCCCCCAACCAGTATATATCTGTGTGCCCCCAAACAGTATATATCTATATACCCCCAAACAGTATATATCTGTGTGCCCCCAAACAGTATATATCTGTGTGCCCCCAAACAGGGTATATATCTGTGTGCCCCCAAACAGACATATACTTGTGTGCCCCCAAAAAGTATATATATATGTGTGCCCCCAAACACCCTGTCTGTGTGCCCCCAAACAGTATATATCTGTGTGCCCCCAAACAGTATATATCTGTGTGCCCCCAAACAGTATATATATATATACCCCAAACAGTATATATCTAGTGTTCCCCCAAACAGTATATATCTGTGTGCCCCCAAACAGTATATATCTGTGTGCCCCCAAACAGTATCTGTGTGCCCCCAAACAGTATCTGTGTGCCCCCAAACAGTATATATCTGTGTGCCCCCAAACAGTATATATCTGTGTGCCCCCAAACATTATATATCTGTGTCCCCCAAACAGTATATATCTGGCCCCCAAACAGTATATATCTGTGCCCCCAAAACAGTATCTGTGTGCCCCCAAACAGTATCTGTGTGCCCCCCAAACAGTATCCGTGTGCCCCCAAACAGTATCTGTGTACCCCCAGAACAGTATCAGTATGCCCCCAAACAGTATCCGTGTGCCCCAAACAGTATTCGGTGTGCCCCCCAACAGTATATATCTGTGTGCCCCCAAACAGTATATATCTGTGTGCCCCAAACACTATATATCTGTGTGCCCCCAAACAGTATATATCTGTGTGCCCCCCAAACAGTATATATCTGTGTGCCCCCAAACAGTATATATCTATATGCCCCCAAACAGTATATATCTGTGTGCCCCCAAACAGTATATATCTGTGTGCCCCCAAACAGTATATATCTGTGTGCCCCCAAACAGTATATATCTGTGTGCCCCCAAACAGTATATATCTGTGTGCCCCCAAACAGTATATATCTGTGTGCCCCCAAACAGTATATATCTGTGTGCCCCCAAACAGTATATATCTATGCCCCCAAACAGATATATATCTGTGTGCCCCCAAACAGTATATATCTATGTACCCCCAAACAGTATATATCTGTGTGCCCCCAAACAGTATATATATATATACTGTGTGCCCCCAAACAGTATATATCTGTGTGCCCCCAAACAGTATATATCTGTATGCCCCCAAACAGTATATATCTGTGTGCCCCGAACAGTATATATCTGTGTGCCCCCAAAACAGTGTATATATCTATATGCCCCCAAACAGTATATATCTGTGTGCCCCCCAAACAGTATATATCTGTGTGCCCCCAAACAGTATATATCTGTGTGCCCCCAAACAGTATATATCTGTGTGCCCCCAAACAGTATATATCTGTGTGCCCCCAAACAGTATATATCTGTGTGCCCCCAAACAGTTGGGATCTATCGTAGACATAGAGACAAAGTTTTCGATGAACATGGCTGTCAAGAAATTTGTCGCAAAAGAAAATGCTCCATTTTCTGAGGTTGATTTGCGTTAGGTAATTAAATTCAGGTCACATAGCATGATAATCCGTCCGTAAGTGCGCAGCACGCTAATGAGGACTCAGAGTGCGTTAGGAAAAAATTGTTGGGGCCGCCATACGGATACCCTCCATCGGTGCAAGGCTCGCGGGCTTGGTGGATACATGGTTACGGCGGAAAGCGGTAGTGCGCGGTAAGGTATATACATTTTCGAATTTTCTAGAAACTTAAAATGTTTGTCTATTTTGCCCGATTTTTTCTTTTGGCAAAATTTTTCGCACTATTTGGCAATTTACTCCAAGTTTGCTAAAATTTTGCTAAAGTTGTGTTAAAATTTTCCACGCACGTTGGGCCCGCTGGCGGTGGAGATTTTAAGAATTTATCGCAACACGTCAGATTGTGCACTTCTGAACCATATCTGTCTGTGCAATAAGTCAACTTCACAGTAACCAGTTTTAGTGAATCACATAGGTTTTGGGCCAGCTGGAGCCGAAATTTTGAAGCATCACATGTCTTTCTTATCTCATTTCAAAACCGGGCAACTGTCTTGTCTTTGTATTTTTATTCATTGTTTAGTCATATATCAGAAGCCTTTCAGTTATAATACTCTGTTTTATCAATCGCATTGCTACATATGTACATGGCACATTTAATACTATATATATATTTTCTCGTACGACGTATAGCTTGTACACAGGTGAATATAATTTGGACTCGTATTTCCTTGGATACATACGGACCTGCCATTGCTACAGGACGGGAGCGAGAAAGCTCAGCTCGTGCACAGCTTGAACGCTTTTCTGTTAAAAAAGGAGAACTGACATATTGATTTTGGAGTTCACATATCTAATCAAATGTGACCAATGTGTTCAAGCATTACCAGTTTCCTTGCTGTAACTTACAACTTGGATACATATCCAATTTTTCTAGTTTACCTCGCGTCGTTGCGCAAACTTATGTGGCCATATTTACAGTTGATTCCGTTGCGCCGTCCACACGTAATCCAATGGCTGCGGTTTTGTAACGGTAACTTTAATTCTATTTGAAATCATGAATGCCTCGAAACTTGAAGCAGCTTCCGCCATGTCCCATGCCCGTTTTTTTGAGCAATACGTAG